>JAAMPD010004155.1:7391-25070 GCA_025266255.1 Trissolcus basalis
ATATACATACATACATATGAATCGACATTCCGACGAATCGAACCGCCGGTGTTACATTTGCACCGAGTGCATAAATACTCTTTGATCTTTTTGACTGTACTGCGAACGTCAGTGCTTACAAAAGTATCATGTCATAAATGAATCATTTGTATTGAAAACTTATATGTAGCAAAGGTAAAATCGATAGAACAACTTATGCCGGACGCATTTCAAAAAAAGGCAAAAGTCTATGCGAAAAGTAATTTGACACTTCTAAACTTAGAATTTCACTTCAAAGCAAAACTATTTTATCTATCGTCGAATGCTTTTTGCATAAATGTGAAAAAAAAACGGTACGATTGGTTTTACTTCATAAAGAGCCATGATATTTTTGTAACGCTGCGTTCCTTACGTATGAGCGAGAGAGAGAGAGAGAAAGCTAGAGTGTGTTTTTTACGTGAATAAATATATATGAGAACGATAAAACGTAATATAGATGTTTTGTGTCACCATGTCATATTTTATAAAATCTGATCTGAGAACTTAATCTTGACATTTGCATTGGATTTTCAAGTCAGCTCTGTTTTATTCGTTGAGTCTAAATACTGAGTGAAACACAATCTTTTTGATGAATTTTATAACTCTCGTTGCTATCATTATTGATATCTACGTTTTTTATTACATTGTATTGTATGTTGTTAAAGTTGGACGAAGGTTAATAATAAATTGTGCGCCTTATGCACATTTTGTTAATATATATGTCTTTAATATTTCCCCTTTTCCTTAAACCTTCTATCCTTCAAACATTTTAATTTCAAAAAAAGTTGCCCACATTCTAATCACAAAACTATTCCATTAGATAATAAATCATTATAGACACTAATATCATTACAAAGAATTGAATTTTATTTTAATACAAAAATATAGACTCACCTCCTGTCTGTTCTTCATTTTATACTATGGATTGATCAGCCCAGCCAGCCAACAGTACAGCATCATCGTTTCTTTTTTCGCTAAATTTTTATCTTTTATTTTAACAAACAAAAATTATTTCAAATTAAAATTCGACCTCAAATATTAGCATAGCATTGCTTATTGTATCTTTCACTATTAAAAACAATTCCATCAATTTTGACCAGTATAATTTTCAACTGAAAGCTTTATTTATTCAGTAAAATAAATAAATCAAAATGAAAATAGTCAAAATTAGAAAATGAAAAATTTTGATAGAATAGAGCAACCCAGGTGAACATTTTATTTATGCAGATATATATGCTGCATATACTCGCACATAAATGTTTGGATATATGCAACGTATATGCCACATAAATATGGTATATATGTGCACAATATTATGCCTGCATAAATGTCACATACATATTTCATACTAGTAAGGATAAATCTGTGTTGTTGCTGAGTAAAAACAAAATATACCTAATATTAACCCGAATGAAAATATTTTTATTCTAAGAAATTGAAAATTTTTGCAGTTTTTTACTGCGTTTATTTTATATCTTTGATTATTTCATGTTATTCATTGGATCGAAAAGTAATTATTCTCAAATTGTCATTGAATTTTGTTATCTCAATGCAAAATCATTCACAATATTACTAAAGAAAAGTGTCGAAAAACGAAGTTGAGAAATTAATTTTTTTTAACATCGTTCTAATTTAATTTTTAAGTAGCCTATTTTAACGAGCCTAACAAACGAACATATTTTTATTTTTATACATTAGTAAGGATGTGACAACATTCATGCAGCATATATGTTCCTTTTTGCCTGAGAAGGTTTTAGAATTTCATATGAAATCAAATTAAACATATAAAATGGAAGGTAGGTGGATGAGAATTGAAAGAAGCAAATTTATTTTCATTTTTTATTCGATAGATCACTGTTTGTAGGGATGTACAATTTGCTATCATTCGCTGCATTATTTGAAAGGATTATTATAATAACATTAAAACAAATGATACTCCCATCTCGATCGGTCGGAAAAAGCATATAATTGCAGTACGCTCAGCTGTTTGAGTAAAATTGAATGTTTCAATCGATCTACGGGCGCCTCAAACACAAGATTTGCTATCGATTATCTCGTGCATCTAGATGTACCATTCGTTACAAAAGATACTGTTATGCTAACTACGTTTTCTAAACGATGAATGATCGAGTGGGATCCATCCTGAATTCCATGTCAGCTCTTATTGCATTAAATTTTAATTGCCTCGAAAAATCTAGCTGTTGTAGCTCAAATTATCGAAATAATCTTAGTGATAGGAAAAAAAAGAGTTTACAATTTGCAAATTGTGTGTGACGACAGGTGAGCGTGAATTTGGCGATCTAAGAAAATTCGAAGGAAATATCGTGAAATGTATTCGTGAGCTCCTTTTTGTAGCATTCATTTTCTTCGTGCTGGTTAATGAAACTATTATTTCACCTCAAACGATTTAACAACGTGTCGAGATTTTTATCATACCTCGCATTTACATACATTCTCTTCCTCATCAGCAAGTTCGGAAGGTCAGTTCATCTTCGAAACGCAACGTGATAATGAGGAAAAAGGTAAAATAACACAGTTATCAAGGATCGTGCAATATCAAGCTTCTTCGCCCCTTTTTTCTTTGGTCTTTTTTGTTTTTCTTCTGCTAGATTCTAATCTATTAGATCATAATATTTTTTATAATAATGCAATAGACGAAAATTTCCTTAATAAGAAAGATCATATATTGTTCATATATTATCATTAGATTGAGAATATATTATTCTCAGCAAATCATATATGTTTTATATATGGGCAATATATAATCCTTTTTACTAGGGATTGCATGCCACTTAATTTAAAAACACATTAATTTGCATTAAATTACAATACAATCTAAAATTTTTTTTAGTTTAAATAAAATGACTACAACAAAGACATTTCAAGTCTATTTAAAGGAGGTTTCGCGTTTAAATAGACTTGGAATCATGATAAATTCGGTAAATATTGACTCCCGTTTGTAATTTTTGTTCGCGAAACAATTGCAAGTTATATTGAATACAAAATTAACAAAAGATAATGCAGAAAAAAAAGAGAAACAGCTCCAAGTAGAACAAAAAAGGTATTAGCGAGTTGTCTAGTATCAGCCATTACGGTGGCGGGTGCGAAGAAGAGGAGGAGAATGAATGAGAACCGAGAGGAACAGAGTAAGTGAAATATTTCGGTTCACGAAATTCCCGGAGCAACTAAGAACTCGTATTAATTACGAGCCATTATTCACTGCGAAATATCTCGCACTGCGTTTACTCTCGTCTCTTTTAACTTCTTCATTAATCTTTATATACATTGCTGTCATATTCTTTGTGACATTACACTGTGCTTGTTCACTTTTAATAGGCAACTTATGTGTACTTTGTCATTTCCACTGCACCTTATATATTAATTGCCTCATTAATCAAACTCTGCAATATTTACCTCCAAATATCACCCGACCCTAATAAAAAGCATCATATATTGTCCAATATATTAAATATATATAACATTTATATTGACAATATATGACCAATAAATTGTCAATATATAGTCTATATATGAAAAATACTCGAACATGATCTCAAACTATTGTCAATATATGAACGATATATGATTCGTGAAAAATAATACATTGTCAATCTTTTGATAATATATTGGACAATATATGATTTTTCTTACCAGGGGAAAAGTGACTTTTCATCATTCTGTATTGTTATCGCTTATTTTTATTACCTTGTTGTTTAATATTTTTTCTGCAATGTTCTATATTTGATCGCTTGTCACAAATTCGTGTGAAATAAATTCGATTATTACTTCTCGTTTGTACTTTTATTATGATAGCAATATATTTTTATACTTGCTCTACTGAATACTTGAAATTAATCGATTACTAACAGGATAACTCGATTAGTGAATAATTGACTTTCGATTTATATTTCTTTTTTTTTCAAATAAAATTTTTCATGTATAACTGATAGATATCAGATTGACAATTGTTTCAAAATTGGATACTAGAGATGAAGGCAATTTTGCAAGTTTTTTCTTTTGTTTTTATATACATACATATATAAATATATATATATTTTGTTTTTTTTGAACCATACTATAATTCAAGTTACAATTATATTTAGTTTGAACTGTATTTGAATCAAAATTTTAACGCGAACGAAACAAATTGAACTGCAATTGGGCCGATAAACGTTACAGAATTTATAACATATTTTTCACAGATTGCAACGCAAAAAAAAGACGAACTGGCAAAAGATTTGTTTTCTCGTCAATCTCAAGGAAAATTTCGAACGGTTTGAAACAACATTCGAAGGGCACTTGAAGAAAAATGTTTCACCATAAATTGTAATCGACTTCATACGCTTTTAGATTGTTTTCGCTGTTTGCCTTCATTTTTCTTAGACTCGAGTTTCTTCTATTTTCCGACGTGCTCGAACACGCTTTTCGGAACTCGGGAACGATGAATCTTCGGGCGGGTTTTTATCACAGTCAGTAGCCCTTGATGTAGGCGGCAATGTGCTTCTTCTCTTCTTCCGAGAGACCGTTCTTCAGCGTTCTACGTACTGAAAATGAAATCCCAATTTTTTATCAATTCAAATTCACTGAAAAAAACTAAAGTATCTTAAAATAACATTTCACAAAAAATAAATAAGAACAACCCACACGGACAAAAATATATTTCCAAATATATTTTAAGTATATTTTATATATTCAAAATATATCAGTATATACTTTTTTTCATTTTTCATGTATCTGCGGCTTGGAGTAACAACCAGGTAAGTGCATAAGACATTTACCTCGTTATTACCGGAAGCCACACATATATATATAATATGAAAGTTATAAAATCATCAATAAAAAAGCAATAAATTATAATAATGAAATATAAAATATATATTAATTTCATCGAAAGAAATTATATATATAGTAAAAAAATATATTGCAAAATTTTTTTTGTATATTAATAAAACGTACTTATTATAAATTACATAAATTGATATGGAAATTATATAATCAAAATATATTTACAAGTGTACAATTTTTTCCCTGTGGGATTTCTTTTATAAACACAATATCACTCAAATGCAAGTTTAACAATATAGCTTTCAATGTTATATTTGATATAAATAATAAATAAATCTTTGGATTGTAAAATTTTTCGAACCATATTATGAGATATTTATAAGAGATTTTGCCATTAAAATTTCAGGTTTTGATGCATCAACGCATCATGAATGGTAAATGGGTTCCAGTAGCCCAACTACTATGTACTTGATAACTGTTTTACAAGTACCAAAACTGCGAAATATTTTCCGAGTTTGGTGTGCAGGTTTATTAGTTCATTATGTCTGTTGGTGACTTTCCACTAAGTAGTTTGAAGGGTTTGGAAACTAGGCAACATTTTCCAAAACCTTCACAAAATTATTTTAAAATCTTTACTAAAAAGTTAACCTAATATTAACAGTTTTGGATATTTTTCAAAAGAGCTTTTTCTTTACAAAATGAAAAACAAGAGATTAATTAAAAATTATGTCAACGCAAAAACCAAAAAAATCTTAGTCATTCTTTTGTTAAATAAACTTTTGAGATTTCAAACGTTGTAATTTTCGAAGCGAAAACTCCATTTGCAGAGGTGAATGAATTTATTTTCATTAGTAGACAAATTTTTATGATATGCTGACGGCGCGAAATCGTAAATTTTGAAAATTAGTTAATCTGCCTTTATAAATTTGGGTAATATGCTTGTTCCTAATTTCAGGTTAGAATTTGTTAAAGATACTAATAAAGGGAATTTAATTTCAAAGATAAGAGTCGAAATGCCAGGTTGCAGAATTGTTACAGAATAAAGTGGTTGGTATAATAGAGTAGAGCAAAATTAAACTAGACACGAAGAAATGGGATACGTGCACAATCTGCAAAAAGATGCATGCTCGTGTAAGTATGTACACTAAAATACAAATTCGTAATGGTATTATTCATGTGAGAAGTCATACACGCTCAAAATACATCACATTGTGTTATCATATAAACCTCATTGCCTAAAATGTGAAGTTCATTAAGTTTACAGAAACGTTTAAATTTGAATGTAACACGATTCCTTTACGCTTTGCAAACATATTAATATTGTTATATATAAAGTTTGGCGGTTCAAACAAAAATCCTGTATGAACAAAAATATATATATGAAAAGAGTATATAAAAATATCTATTTGACATATATTTTTGTCCGTGTGGGATTCTTTATACAAAGTTAAAAAATAAATAGATCAATATAGATGGCAAATTCAAAGGATGATTAAAATTGTAAAAGGATTGTAGGTAGTTGTGACTGTGCATTTTTAATGGGACGATAAAGTTCAAACTAGTGCGATACGTGAAAACCTGAAAACTATATCCTTCAAGTACACGGGATACGTTTTTCTGCAAAATTAATGATTTAATTTATCGAACACTGTATAAATCATGATTCCTGACCGGCATAAATGTAATGTCTTTTAATTATTCACGAGAACTCTCTCGTATCATCAAAGTGAATTCCCGTCCTGCTGAGGAATTACCCTCTGCCAAGATAGAAATTTTACTAATGCGAAATATTTTAACTTAGCTAAGACCATTTTGAAATCAATCTTCAAATTAAAAATGTAGACAAATTGAGATTAGAACAGGAACTATATTATAGAACATTCCGAATTTTTTAGTTGCTGTTATCAATAATGATAATATGTTCGTTGATTTGAATGATTTACCAAATTCAATAAAAATTAAATTAACTTGTTCAATTTATACAAATTATTCATCTGTTAAAATTGATTGAAAAAGATTTACAGAGAGAAAATAATTTCAGATCATTTTGAGTGTTACATTTTCATGTAAATCATATTAATTTGTGTTTAGCTTTTTGATTGTAAAAGTTTGAAGACCACGAAAACTCGGTCAAAAGTAAGTTAAAGTTTTACAAGTTTTACACATTAAAAGTGCAAAAAGCGTTAGTGAGCATCCAAAAAATCATGTCATGCAAAGTTCTCGCAACCATCTACCGAACCTTTTTTTTTCTTTTGGTAGGAGTCACGTGATCGTGTCGTTTCAGGGTTGATATCCATCCGGGGTTGTATTATTCTCTCGAGTTCTTGACCTTTTCACTGTGACGCAAAAAAAGACAAAAGCTAGGCAACACCGTTTAAACCATCACCAGTTTTTGTTAAAACCATCACCACACCCTTTTTGTGTCACCACGTACCATCATGTATTATTTTTATTTAACAATGAAATAACATGTTTTACAGATTGTTTGTTTTATAAGGAAGAAAAAAAGAACATTATCCATTTTCTGAATTTAAAATAATCTTTTCATGAATTACTAACATAAAAGGAGTATTTCATATTTAATGTAACAAAATGCACCCACCTAAAATCGGATACATCTTTTTTATTTTGAAAAAAAAACAAATTATACTGAGAATATATATAGTTACATACTGAATAGTTTAGTGATCAATAAAATAACAACAATTTTTTTCCAGAATGAATGTTTCAAATAATTGCTTTTTTCAAGTGATCTACAAAATAATGTTAAATACTCGTTCAACAGACTTTTTTTCCAAGACAATTCAAGTCGACAAAGCTGGAAGACACTTTGAAAGTAAGTTTCATTGTTTTCTGTATTGTCAGGAAATAAAGGTTACAGTCGGAAACCGACGATTCCGCTCATTTCGAACTTGTGTTTAAATGCTTTTTTTTCTTTGTTTTTTTTCTCCCCCGAGTTTCTTTTTATAATTGTTTTCGTAAGTTTTGTCTCTTGTAAGAAATTTGTTTCATTCATTTATTATAAATTTGGTTCGGTTGGGAAAAAATGTGGTTGAAAATTATAGATTCACTATACGATTCGAGCAAGAACGTAGGTTAACATATTAAATGAGATCTGTGCAAACAAGGTGGTGCATGAAACCATGACAACATCAGTCGGCGACTGAAGGTCCGGACCTCCGAGACACATTTTATGAAGGTACCTTCGATACTGAATAATTTACACGTATTTCCTCGTCCCTTTTCTATTATGTTTCCACAAATCCGTTCTATTGAATAGTTAATTTATTTTGCAAAAATCAATAGTTTGTGTTGTGCATGAATTTATGCATCAATTTAGTAAATACTCCATCGGCGTATTATATCAAATGAATATTATAATTGTTTTATCACAAATTAGCTTGATGTTAGATGTACCCTAGTTAAAAGGATCATATATTGTGTACACATTGACAATATATCATCAATATATTTCCAAAGTATCGAAAATATATTATATTATATATTTTCTGTATTGCGTTCTATAAAACTGTATATATGAGAATTGAAAATGATCAAACTTGGAGGCTCGCTATCTCCAGGCTCGAAAAGATAGATTTTTTTTTCACAAAAAATCAGGTGTATTTCTAGTTTGCCATGAAAATCAAATGTTTAAAAAAATTCCTAAAACAAAAATTCTGAGCATATATACTGTTAATCTGTTGTCAATCTATCGATAATATTTGAACAACATATGATCTCTTTTACTAGGATAATAGTTGATGATAATAATAAACGACTCTGAAAAAGTGTTGGAATCATTGATAAGACAATATAACGTAGTTATTTTATGATTGAACAATGTTCTTTTGGTAGAATGCCGATGGAAGACAAATGGGCGCTGAATTCAAAAAGTAAAGATTTAAGTGAATAGCAACAAATCAGCAAACTTTATGTGAGGAAGAATCAATTTCACTTGGAGTTGGATTTTGCCTCCACGTAGCTTAGTTGGCTGCTCGAGATCGAAATCGAAATCTTATTCGGATTTGGGAAAATAATATGAAAGGGAGAAGAATATGCGCTGGTGCAGGGTGCAGGGATTTCACTTACAAGACTTACGATCGGCGTGTCGAGTCCGTTTGCGTTCTCTCGGCGCTGTCCTCGTAGGTGGATTGTCAGTAGCAGTTTTCACAAGAGACTCAAAGAAGTCATCATCCACGTCAGTCAAAGTTCCATTAGTCTGGTTGTCTCTGAGCAGAGGACCTAACAAAGCGCGCCCTGAAATTAAGTTTCTATTAATCTCGTTATCTTGAATAGGATAAAATCAATTTAGAAGAGCAGCCAGAGAAACGAGATAGTAGAACAAAAATGTACTCCATTGGCTAGATACATCGAATTTACGCGAGATTGAAAAAAAATTGGTTTATTTTCCGAGCAACATCCCCTGTAAATTCCATGTGACCACAAACGTTGCCAGATCAACTAGACTGTGTTTATCGAAATGAAGAACAAGTTGCGCTTCTGAGGCTAAGGCCACAGGGCGGAAAGTTTGAACCTGCCATAAGGAGCGAGTTTCTTTGAAAGTTTACTCCAGCCTGATGTATCTTCACATAGAAAGAAGTAGCTCAAACTTGTTCTTTTTTTCTCTGTTCTTCTCTGAATTTGCGTTATCTCTATCGCTTTCTGACATTATTTATTTTGCCCCTTTCCTCGTCCAAGGGAATTATAAAGAAAAAAAAGTGTATTAGTCAGACGAACGTGAGTCCAAAAGAAACTACTGGTATACGTCGCAAAATATGAACATATCGAGAACAAGACAGCCAGACGTCGCCTTTTCTCATACAACTTACAGAATATTTTATTCCGACAGAGAAAACACACGAACATTTCAATATCAAATTAATTATTTACATACAAGTTATCATAAAACAGAAATTGTGTTTTTTATACACCAGACCGAAATGAAAGTACATATACTTTGCGACAAGTAACAAAAAAAATTTCAATAAAAATTCAATCTGTCTTAAGCAAACATTGCTTTTACATTAGGTTGCCTTTACACATTTATTGAGATTCTTTTTGGTCGATAAGTTCGCCATATTCTATATGAGTTAATATTAAATATGCAGAAAAAATTTTTACTCATACAAACAATTTTTCATCAAAATAGTTTGTTCTATTCCTTTCGAAGCATTTCAATTATTTTCATTATCTTTTTCTTTTTTTCGCCACTAATAAATTTGTTTAATATATTGATGAATGAATGCAAGCACTCCACACGGAGTGTGGATAAATACCAATTTTTTATTTAACAGTTTATGAAAACAGCTTTATAATATTTGAAACTAAATTTCTCGCGAAAATTCTATTTAAAGTTTGTAATATTATGTGAAGCTAAAACGAAAAGAAAAATTGATTTCTATTATAGTGTAGCTGCGGTCTCGAAGAGAGGCGTGGGAGGCTCGAGAATAGTAAAATAAAGCATAAGAAATGTTGCGATGCGACTGAGTGTAAGTGCGATTTAAAGCAAGGTGCCCTGGAAAAGTGTTTCATTCTTTACACTCGAGCAACACACGTGAATATAAGCCGGAATAAAGGGGCAAACTTATAACTGCGCGCAAACCACGAACGGGCCCGTGCTAAAAAGCGGCCAACTTTACGAGCGATATGCATAATAATGTGTGGGTGGCGCTGATGTAGTTCGTGGGTATCCACAGAGAAAATCCTTCAGAAACCCCAACGTATCTTATTTTCGTTAAGTCACCGTGAAGATTTGCGGTATAACAAATTTTAATATTATTATTCGCTGTGAAAAGCGTACCACGAACAGGTGGATGACGCTTTTACGCGTTTTATAACACGACTCTGTTGAATTATGAACCAGAAGTAAGAACGCTTTTTGAGGCCAGAAGAGTATTATTAATTCACTCTTATATATTGTCAGCACAAATCGCAATGAATCATCAAGTTGCATCACACTCTTCATTTTGAATCAAATTATTCTTTCATAAACTGAGCAACTACAAAAATAAAATAAACAACGACTAACGGTTATAATAAATTGTACACGGAAATATAACAGTTTCATAAAAAATGATTGAACAGTTGATTGAAAACATTTGATCAATAGCACGAGATTTTGACGAAAATATCAACGAACAGAAATTGAAATAAAACTTGGATGAATTTTTGTAGGTCGTGCCAAAGTACAGTTCATTAACTTTCGATAAGTCGGTTATAGATTTTTTATGCTTCTCCAAAATGGGATATATGTTCGAATGAAAAATGTTTTATTTGCAGGTTGAACTTCGGTTTATTCGAGATCAGCGTAACGTTTACAGTTTGTGTGTTAACACTAGAACGCCCGGACGTATTTTGCCAAAAAATTAAAACCTAGTTTTTAATATAAGATGATAAAAATAATTCATTAAAAAGTTAATAGGTGATATTTTTGGTCATTCAACTCAATAAAAATTGACTTAAAATGTGTAATTAACATAATACAAATTTATAAACAGAAAATTAACTTTTAGGTACTGGTACAAAAAAGTGCCATCGGGCGTTCTAGTGTTAAGACCGGGTTTAAAGCGCGAAATCAGAATATCTGATGGTGAACTCAGTGGTGAACTAGTGCCCATGACAGGGGTAGTCACCGTTTATATAGATGAGGTTTTTGATAAGTCCCTTTTACAATTAAAGATTCGTTGAATTTGTTGATTCAATGACCAAAGGCTCCTGTGAGCACAAAAGAAATGTTACATGATGTAATTTTTATAATTACATTTAAAATAATTGAAAAAAAAGATCAAGAAAAAAATTAGATTTAGAATGGTACACTAATCAAAGTAATCATTTTAACAAAATAATGATTGTTTGAAAATATCTGAATCAAAAACATTAGTTCAATAATTATAAATTTCAAATATTTTGTTAAAATATTTGGCACAAAACATATGACACAATAAAATAAAATAAAAAGATCCGGTTGTACCTTTTTATTCAATCGATAATTAGATCATTCATGTACACGACTTTTTACGAGCTATGAAGAAATACTAATAAGTTATTCGAAAATCATGTTGTGTCCTGAATTAAAGATTTCCGTAAGAATTCATTTAGATAGTATTTTGGCAGAAAAAATTAACAAAAGAATCGTTATGTGTAATTGAAGCTCTTCGTAAATTTTACTGTGTTGAATTACGTGAAAGTAAACATTGTTAAACATATTTGAATTTTTCTTTGATTGCTAACTTTACAACCTGAATTGATAGTGTTTTCTTATGAAAATCTGACCCCATCTGTTAATTATTTCTTCGGACGTAACAAAAGAAATATAATATGATCATTAGTTAATTATAAATAATAATTCATCTGTTCTCAACAGATTTGAATACGATTATTGATTTGCGCGATACGTAAAAATAATATTACAAAAATAAAAGTATATAATCAAGATAAAGTTGTATTTAAAGAGAAGCGTTGTTGTTTCGGAGAAAAAAAATAAACGCGTGTAAATTGGTGACCCAGGAAAACAGAAAGAAGATTTTCAATAAACATAATAATAAACATAAAAGAGCTTACCATCTTTTCTTTGTCTTCGCAAAGGCAATGTTCCATGAATACTTTCGACATCAGAGATATCGTTTCCCAATAATTGCCTAAGTTCCGCGTCCGCACGATCTTCCTTTGTCCTGAATTTACCAACCTGAGAAGTTCGGCGAAGAAAAAATGAAAAGAAAGAAAAAAAGTTTGTCATTAAACAAATTACGAGAACGTGACTGTTGAGTATCAATTTTTAAGATGAATTGTAATTGAAATTGAACAGTTGTACGTAACGTGGATACGTGCAAATATTTCGTGCAAGTTGTACACAGATGGAAGGTCAAGACATTTACCTCGGTAATCTTTTTGCCGCGTGTTTTGTTGCGTTCTCTATGATTAGCTTTTTTCTCCAATTGCTGAATGACGCGCTCCCTCGTTGTCCTGTATTCCAAAGCGAATTCGGATACGACTCGGCAGAACTCATTTGGTTTGGTGTCCTGGAGCCTGTGTAGTGGCACCCCAAGCCAGAGAATAAATTTGCGAAAACGATTTATGATGCGTCTGTGCACGATGCCCAGCACGATTATCCTTTCTGCACAGTCTGCCAGGAAGTCCGACATTCTAGACACAAAATTATTAATAGATCAGAAAATTAGCCTCTCATTTGCCATTCAATTCGGTGAAAATTTATTCCTACCGCTGACAATAGCTTTCGCGATGCATTTAAAATAAATCCAGCGCATTCAATTTGAACCATTTTCGTTTCCAATGAACTTTTGCATCGACCGAAAAATAAATAATTCCCAATGACAACAATAATAATAATAATAATAATAATAAAAAGAATTGGCAATATAAATTGGATAGTCAAATAAACGTATCAATGATTTTCAATTTTCCATGCTATTATCAGAATCAATGGAAAGTTGTAAACGAATACAAAAAGAATTGATTTGTTATTTTACAAGATCGAACTGACGCGCGTTACGCAAATGAATTACTTTTTAATTCGTTATAATTACATTCTTTTCATACAAATGTTTGCAAATGTTTACCCCTTTAACAAAAATTGCTAAGCTGTTTATTATTTAATTCGTTTAAAATACACAACATTTTGTGTGAATGTGTGTGAGTGTGTAATAAGAAAAATAATAAATGGATGCGGAAGATGAAAAAGCTAATTATACACGGGGAGGATTTAACGAGGTGCTCTTATGCAATTTTGCACAAGTTAATTCCGCAAAATTGGGATTTCTGTTTAAAGCGGTGACATGATTCGAGTTCTTTTCTTAGCCTAGATAAGATTAAGACCGGAGAGTGAGGGTAACGAGCAAAGTAGAAAAAAAAAAAACGAATCAGGGCTCGATGGTAACCGACAGTGTTAACCAAAAAGAAAAAGTGGTGAACAAAAAATGGTACTTGGTAAGAAAGGAAAAAGAACGGCTCGAATAATTAATGACGGTGAGTTTGGACGCGAGCCAAGTTTGCGAGGGAAAAGAAGTCTCGTCTCGTCTTCTCCAGAGACTCGGATCCCGTGCAATTTGTGGAGCCACGGCACGCTCAAAGTTTTGCACCGATTGTACAAATGAGAGCAGTTAAGTGCGTTAGCTGTTGCAGCAGCCTGCGTCGTCGTGCGGCTACTTACTTAACCTTCATCATCGTTGATCCATCGTGCTTTGCGATGAGCTTCAAGTGATCCCAAGAAGCTTTGCACTCATTTTCCAATTTGCAGATGTTTGAGGCCAGCTCATCAAAATCGATCCGAGATGCCCGAGTAACCGCTCCGATCTAAAATCATATTCACACAAAAATTGACTTAATGACCAAATCCACCTCTCAAATATTACGACGCGCAACGTTTTCCATCATTATCTCGACATTTCAACCGTTTAATATCCTCTTTTTTCATATTTTATTTTCATTATTGCTGTCGCTTGCGTTCTCAGGATCTCCCTTCCCCGAGCTCTTTGCTTCCGATATGATCCGAGGTTCCTCGGGACAAGCCGAGCGTATCGGTCGCTAGAGAAAGGAGAGGGGGGAAAAGTTCCTCTAGATAAACATTACAATTATAGTATTATATATGAATATTTATATATATAATATTTTATAATTACACATAAGATTCTAATTATTAGCACAATTAATTTATTCTTTGAAATTTCCTCTTAGAACTGCAGTTATAACGTGGGACTTTTTTTCCATTCCCATTTTTAACCATCCAAAGCAATACAAATACACTTTGAATTCAATATATGTATCGTATAATGTTTGCTATCAAAACGTACTCTTTTCTCGGTGAATAATTTTTGAACATTCGAATATATTTTACGTGCCTGGATTAAAACCGAATATCAAAGTTTCATCGGGCTCAAAAGAGGCAAAAAGGCAAAAGTTTTCGTTACAGAGTATGCGCGCAGATTCGAGATAATAATGATTCTTTATGAGCGCGCTATTGGTTTTTCGCACGTGACGCTGAAACACGAGATTCCGTCGATAACGCTAATAGCGCGAGTTAAACTTACTTCCGAGTACAAATCTGTTGCGTCGGGAAACTTTTCCATCACCATATGGCATAAATGATGAAGCAGCGAATGCTTGTGTACCGTGTCTTTAACTTCGGGCACTTTGGCGAGATACTCCAGTTGGAATCCTTTCACCTAAAAAGAGAAAATCAATTTACGACTTGGAAAAACAATGTTTGCTTTGTCTTAGACGAGAACGCTCTACAAATAAATGTCACAGTATGAAATCTAGTTGAATATTTAACTACTCGCGTGACAGTACCAACAGCTTTCATATTTATTAAATTACCTCGCTGCAAAAAAAGAACAATTGAAAATTATTCTAAAAAATTTAGCAATTTTTAATTATTTCTAAACGTTTTCAATAATTTTTGATAAATTTTAATAGTTTTTTTTAATTTTTCTCAATCATTCGAAAATGATTTATCGAATCTAACCTCGAAGTTATTTTATTAAAAAAAAACAAACAAACAAATGACTTATTTGCTTATAAGTAAGTCGATTTATATGTAGTTTTTATTTTAAGTGATAATTTGGTTCAATTGTAACTAGAAATTGAAGTAAATAAAATATTGAAACGAAAATTATTGTGAAATATACTAGAATTATAACCTACAAAAAGAAATAATAAGAGTTGATTGAAATTTATTAAAAACTTAACATCCCTGATAGCCAGATTTATGTAAATTTTGTGTAAACTTTCCATAAATGCTATACAACAAATTTATGCAAATCTAACTCCGCATTGTCCTGCATTATTTACATAAATTGTATACATGCAAATAAAATTTGTTGAATTTTCTAAGTTTTGAAAAATCAAAAATTATTTTTTTTGTTCGTTTATTAATTTTAACAAAAAATTTTTTGATGTAAACGATTTATGTAAATGATGCAGCACAATGAGGAGTTACATTTACTCAAATTTTATGTAAATCATTTACATAAACGGTGGTTATCAGGGCGATTAAAAATGAATTTAGGTAAAAAAATTGATAAAAGAATAAAACAAAAATACCGAATAGATGGTTTTTGTGCCGACTTTGTTCCTAACGAAATTTGTATTCAAGATACAGTCCACTTAGGCGCGAAATTAAGAAATCGATTAGGAAAAACATCTATTGTACTCCCTATTGGTAATTATTCGGCAACTTTAGGTGATATAGAAGCGTTGGTAGGTTGTGTAACGAAAGACAAACATTTTTTGACTGAAAACGATGTAACAATGAAGGATAAAATGAACTTTGCCTCTGTCATGCGCCTCTGTGATCCACGGATTTGGTCATTATTACAAGAACATGTCCCAGGTAGTGACGGCACTCAAGTTTACCTTCAAATCATATTTTATACAATGCAATCATTTTTATCGACGAACTTAAATCCACTGCAAAGAATTTATTGCATTTGGTACGGTGTCTTTTTTCTCCGTTTGTGGAGGCATTGGTTATCTACGAAAAAAAATTATTCAGTTGTAAATAATTTTATCAGCTTAAACAGCTATGTCTGTTTCGAAATGAATGCACATGGTCTTGTAAATATAGTGATCAAATGCTTGGAGGAAAAATCGTTTGAAACTTTTTTGCCTTGGATGTTTAGCAGTCAAGCTTGCGAAGCATTTTTTAGAAACTTGCGGTCAATGAGCACAACCTATAACACAGTAGTTAATTGTAGTGTCTTAGAAAGTATTCGTCGACTTCAAAAAAATCAATTTTTGTCAGACATTCAAACTTATGATTTCGAATCTCACGAACAATCGATTAATTTTCCTCGAACAAGATTTCTAAACGCCTCTTATGAAAAACAAAATAAGGTTTTCGACGAGATTCCAAAGTTTGAACAATCGATTGACTTCTCTTCTATTACTAGCGTTATATTCCAAGCAAAAACAAATGCATGGAGCACTGCTTCGCGATTAGACATGGATGTCCCAATAGCATTTGCTGAAAAAATTGTGGCCAATTTAAACTCCATTCCACAAAAAGATTATTGTGATATCATTGATACCCAAGATATAAGTAAATTTATAGTAATTAAATTTAAATTGTATTGTAATTTAAATGTAAATTTAAAGTAATTTATTTATATAAGTAAAAAAATAGGAGTTTTCTCAAGATGGTTTACCATCAACCCGAGTGATAGAAGTTTAGTTTTGCAAGTAATGGCATACCAAGGATACACAGATGTAAAAAATTATCGTATGACTATTCCTGCTCCTGAAAATGAAAGTGGCAAATATGTTGTCTCAGAAAATGTGTACAACAACATTAAACAGTTACTTTAATTTAATTTTTGCTTAAAATAAATGAGAAGGTGTTTATTTGATAAAAAATGTATGTAATCGTTGTGGTATAAAAAAATTATTTTTCTTCAATTGGAAATTCTCGTATCGCATAAATTATATGTTACAAATATAATATTAATCAAAACCATGTATCGCGATACATTATCACATCAGGTTCTATAAAATTTGATTACAAAATAAACAAATGTGTAAATAACACGATCAAAAAAGAAACAAAATTAAAATTCATGAAATGACAACACTTTTTCCATCTTTTTCCTATCCTTCTAGTAAGCCTCGAAGTTGAAACTGGTTTTTCATCAGTTTTTTCACAGCTCGAGTCGAAGTGTTATTCGATTTGTCATCTTCATTTAGGATCACGTTTGTCATATCAGACAAAACTGGCTGGCCATCATTTAATTTCGAAGCTTTGCTGGTTCAGGAAGATGTTGTTTCGCAGGCCGCTTTCTCGATTTTTCATCCAGCGTCGAATGAGCCTCAAAGTGGCGATTAAAGTTTGACAAGTTCCAATAAGAATGTCTGTCGCTATTTTTG
>JAAMPD010004199.1:7276-20080 GCA_025266255.1 Trissolcus basalis
GAGAAGATTGATTTGTTTTATTCCTCGTCAGATAAGAATAACAAATGTCTGTCTGGATGAATTAAATTCGGAATATCGGACGCATTGTATGTGAGAAATGTAGCGGGTTCCGGTTCCCCTTGGAATGTCTATCTCAGAGCTTGAGAGAACCCCGGACACTGCCGTCACGTGGCGAATGACATCAGAACATCAGAGAGGAGGAATACGTCGTTTCATTCCCGTCTTTTTTTTTTTTTTTTTTTTTTTTTTTTTGGTTTTTTTTAAGAGATGTAATTTAAATTTGTTTACAGGTTCGTCCTATTCTAAAGAAACATTTTCGTAGGGATGAATTTTTGGGCAGAATAAATGAAATAGTTTATTTCTTGCCATTTTCGCGATCTGAGCTTGTGCAATTGGTTGCTCGTGAATTGGATGCTTGGGCCAGCCGTGCACTTAAGAGGCATGAGATTGAAATTAAATGGGACAGAGAAGTGTTATCGGTTCTAGCAGACGGATACGATTCACATTACGGAGCGCGTTCTATAAAGTATGAGGTAGAACGTCGTGTAGTGAATCAGTTGGCTGCTGCTCATGAACAAGGGCAATTGAGTAAGTTTTTGTTTTTGTATTCAATAATAAATGACACTTGTTATTTGAATGTTCAATTTGACATCTGATGTCTTTTATGTTGGCAGCCAAAGGATGCTGCGTACAGCTCAAAGTTAAATGGACTGATAATGCTGCGAAAGTTGGGCTTTCAGTGCGACCCCCTGGATATAAAGACTTTGTTGATATCGTAGACACCGAACAGCTCATCAAACAAATCAACTACAAAAAAACTAGCTTATTTTAGATCAAATAATTTTTCAGATATTCGAGATGTAAATTCATTTGTAAAATTATTATTATATAATAAATGCTTACAAAAAATATTGTTCAAGTTGTTTCGTTCATTCAAAGGAGGACAATGAAAAAATGCTTAAAATAATTTAGCTGGAAAATGTAAATTTGGTTATTGATCAATATTCACTCATGACATATAAAAGTATAAAAGATGGTATAAATTTGAAAAATACGCGCATCTAATGTGATTTAAAATGTTTGATAGGGTGGGTAAAAAAAATGTGATGTCGCAAAACGAATATTAACTGATATTAATGTTTCTAACAGAAGATGAATTAAAACCTATTAACTAATAAGATTAATATTAATTGGTAGAATGTTTTTATGACGTACGCATTAAACAAGATTTGAGCTGTGTGTAAACGCGCAAACACAGAATCGAACGAGGACTCAGATATATAGATATACGGAGGGTATGAATTGCGGGGTAGTCAGCCCGGTCATTCTAAAGAGCGCCACAGCGCCACTCTTCAGCATTGCTACACTTGCTGCAAGCTTAGTTGGAGTTGGTGCGAGGGGGTTGATCCAACATTGATCAACCACTCGTATTTATTTGACTTGTACACTGAACTAAAATTTTCATTTTCAATCGGAATGATTCTATACACAAATTTGTTCGTTTTATTTTGGAAGCTATATTTTGCGAGATAGTGATTGGCAGGCCTACACCGACCGATCGTTAAACTTGGCACATTGCATCCAATTTCGACGCACATTTAAGTGGGGCCTACATCAGGTAATTTGTTTTCTCAAATCAACATCAAAATCATTCTCAATTGTGCAACAACATTCAATGCATCATCGTCATACATCACAAACACTTTTTGCTTTTGATATCGTATCTGTATATATATACAAACACATATGTATGTATATGTCTGTAGATGTGTATATTATATCGCATCTAAATCTCTAAAATAAGAACTTGATATACATCCATCATTTACGTGCGACATTTCACCTAATAAGCATTCACACTCATAAGACGACATCTTTATTTCTCAAATAATCTGCATAAGATGACAACAAATTATTTGATCTCCAAAAATTGAATTCAAATAACAAAATATATTAATCGCAGACCACGAAATTCCACCCGTGCGAAAAGATGGGGTGGATGTTAACATTGTTCGCCGTAATTCTCATTATTTCCATCTTGGCCGGTGTGACAGTATTTGTTAAGAGGTAATAAATTTATGTTACGTTATTTTTTAATATACAAAAACAATCCACTCGATTTAATTATCATTGATTTTTTTTTAAAGATATTATATTGGTTGGCGATGCGACGCTCGGAAAGCTTGGCGCGCATGCAATGAATGGTGGCAAAAGCTTTACTGGATATGGGCTCCTCAAGAAGAAAAAGTTTGTTCACAATTACTTCACTGTTTAGTAAAACAAATCACACTTTATTTTAATTGACTTTGAAATATTGATGACAAAAACTTTGCATCATTTTTACACACTCTTTTTGCATGAAGTTGACATTTTGTTGACTTAAATTTGCAATCAAAATTTTTTCATACTCACATATAGTCCATACTATACAATTAATCATACGATATATTTACATGAAATTTCGCAGTTGTAAAACTGTGTAAATATTGATTCGAGTTTTGGCAAACGTTTTTTCACAGCGTTTAAATTGAAAAAATGTTCTTGTGCAATATGAATATCATAAAGATATGATGATGTCCTTGAGAGTCAAATAAAATAAATTAAAATATACAATTTGTACATTTGGTTCTATTAGAAATAATAAAATTGATACAATGGCAGGTTGGATTGGTAAAAGCTCAACACCCAACTGCTCAAAGTATACCTGGTTTATATCATCAAACTGGCAATGCACCACAGCTCATATCGCAAAGCAACAGTGATCTTTGTTTGAACGCACAAGGTGTTTTTACAAGGTATATATGATTTATGAATTGAATAGAGTTAAATTGAATAGAGTTAGGATTAATATGTTTGTTGTTGTTAGATTTGAAGCTGTTGATCACGACGTTCATCCTCCAGCAGGAGCTGGATGTTCGATTCCTCCACAACCATTGAGACCAGCACCTCGACCAAGACCATCACCGTTACACAACACAAGCGTTATGAATAACATGTGGACTGAAAATTGCAATCCAGCAGCACCACTGACCCCACCACCCTTTCTGCCGAATTTACAGAATGCTACTTCATTCAATCAAAATAGCTTTATTTTTCAACCTGACTATGTCAACTTTAGCTATAACCCATTTGAATCTTCACAGCCACAGCAAATATCAAAATATAACAATTATTCTACTAGAAATATTTCTGAAAGTATACAAATGGCATCCTACGAATTGAACAAACAAGAAGCAAAAGCCTTCGATTTTAGGTATGCTTGAGTTTTATACATACATATACATACATAATAATAGAGTACAAACAACATCAAACTTGAATTGAATATGAATATTAAATATTTTGAAAATGATTGTTGACAGCAAACTTTTGTCAAACGGCAGCCTTTTGAATAATAATAAAAAAAATAATGATGGGATGATACAACAAGTTTATGACTCTGAAAATGATTGCAGGCGAAATTATTACGGTAAACTAGACGTTATTGAAATTTGATCGACCAAGTTGAGTTTGTAAATGATAATAATATGAATCTAGTGATTAATTATTATTTGTTTAGAGCATAAATCAAATGTGGATGAGGAGGAAGAAATAATGATGCCATGTTCGACACAACTATATGAAAGTTACGATACAATAGAGAGATGTGAAAGTCGTAATCAAGTGGGAGGTAGAAATAATGAAGTTATGCAAATAATGAACTGTGAGTACGGGCGTGAGGATGTGATGGTTAAGCAAGGCCCTATGAACAAGCGAACAAGCGAAGAGCACGATCCCGCTACGGCTGAAGCATCTTTCGGGCTGATGAATCTACAGAATAAGAGCATTGAGGATATCAATGTTTGCGAAGATGGCTTATCTATGTCTTGTTATAGTAATCACCGTGCCTCGAGTAATAAATTGCAAAGAGTATCGCAGTACATTCAAAGTCTTCCGGATAGACCAATGATAGAAAAGAGTGATAAAATAATAACTTGTATGGAAGAACCAACAGTCTCCTCTCCAGATTCTGTTTCGCCCGCAACAGTACAATCTGAAGAAACTTCGAGCCCAATACCTCCCCCACCGCCTGCTCCACCTGATCCTCCTCTCAACCTTGCCGATTTGTTGTTAAAAAAAGATGGCAAAACAACAGGCGAAAAAATTTTCAGTGTTTTGAGGTCCTTTACATCACAAAGTTATATAGACACTGCTGAATTTTGCAAGTGAGTCAAAATCTATCATTTTATTCATACATTTTTTATATCTCTATTATAATCATCACTTTCAATCATTTTGTACAGTTCATTTTGGAGTTCGGCGCCAAATACTAATGCCATCAATACAGAGGATGCCTATTTCGAAAAAGACAGTACAGAAATTGATGTACGAAAAGGATCAGATTTGTACAGTCCAGAACTAAATTTAGAAGCTCACAGGACTGCCCAAGAGGTAAATGCCAGATTCCATTTATTTCGTTTGAAATAAAAAATAAAAGAAAAATATTTTTTGCCTAGGTTTACAATAGTCTCCAAGATCCACCCGCATCTCCCTTACGACTCAAAGATTCCATCCAAGAAACACATAATTATTCTTTAGATCCTAGTTTGACAAGAACGTCAGAAGTAAGTTTTTTACATAAATGGATAAGTCAAACTGATCATTCATATAGCTTTTGTTAATATTTGCCTTTATTATTTCAGGATATTTTCAATAGCTTGGAACAAAGAAGAAAAAGTATGGAAACTTTAAATGGTCAGAATAATTTTTTAGAATTGAATCAGTGCGATATTAAAAGGTACCGATGTAGGAGTACTTTAATACAATACATACAATACGATATTTCAATGCGGACTTGAGTTTAATTTTCATTTATGATTGTTCGTTTTAGACGGAGAAGCATTCATGATTTGCATTCAACATTTGATGAAGTTAGAATAAAGGGGCAACTCTCTCAAGTAATGATAATAATATATAATTCGCAACTTTATTATCGAATTATTGTTGTATATAAGAAAATATTACTAAATTGAAAATATGTTGCAGAGCCTGGATTTCCAGCATTCGCTGTTTCCCTATTTGTGTAAACCTCCTTCAACGGACATGATGGATCTGATACCGATGTATCGTCGTTGTTCATGGGCAACTGATCCGGACCCACCGGTTGATGAATCTAATTTATTTCGAGCATCAAGTTGTGAAACTGTCTGCTCTGACACTAGTGTGAATTTGAAAGAAGCTCCGATCGTCGGTGAAATTTGTATAGGATTAGAAATGGAACGCTGGGCAGGTAGAGGTTTCGAAGGTGAAGGAGAGTTGGCAGTAAGTGTCCTTGAAGCGAAAGAACTCAAAACTTTTAATGAACCAGATGGTGGCCACAATACCTTTGTGAGGTAATTTCGGATATTTATCTTCTCCGTTTAATTCAAATCCTACGCCTTTTTTTTCAAATCTAACTGACTGTCATTATTTTCAGAGTTAGCATATTACCGGACAATAAATCGCAACAAACCAGATTATACAAACATTCTATATCTCCAAGTTATCAAGAAAAATTGATCTTTCCTCTTGAAGAAAACCACGTTGTCCGAACTCTTTTGGTTGAGGTAAATTGCAAGCTGCATTAAAATAATAATATAAAAAATTGTAAGTCGTTAAAAGATTACAATGTCATTTATTTGTTTGAGTAGGTCTTTTCCGTAGATGATTTGGAAAAAGAATCAACATTTATTGGTGAAGCGACTCTACGACTTCTTCCTACACCCAAGCTCCCATCAACAACTCGTCTTCCATTGATAGGCCTCCCGCATACTCCGCAACTAGGAGAATTACTATTTTCGCTAAGTTATTCTCATACTTCTGAGAAACTTACTATTGTTGTAGTAAAGGCTAGAAACCTTCAAGGAGCGAACGCAGCTCCAGGAGATTATTACGTTAAGGTATAATAGAAATATTATTTTCAATAGTTCATGTTGTTATATACATATAATTACATCCACATTTGAACAAAAATTTGTCATCCATTTTTACAGGTTTATTTGATTCAAGATAATAAAAAACTGTATATAAAGAAAACACAAACGCGAAAAGGAGAAAAAAGTCCAATTTTTAATGAATCCATCACATTCAACGTAGCTAATTACGCACTGCAGGTATTTACTTTGATCTCGTTGCACATCACATTATGTTATATTGGTGTCATAAATATTGAATACAATATATACGGCTATTTACAGTTTGTTCAATTTCGATTGACCGTATCAGAAGTGTTGAGTGAACAAGGAAGTAAAACCATTGGACATGTTATCGTGGGATCATCTGCTATAGGACGACAATCAGAACATTGGAGGCAAATGTTGGCGATCGAAAGGCATCCTGTTGGAATGTGGCACTCTTTAAGAATATAAGCTCGAACCATCGCCTCGCCTAAGTGTCTCTTTTTTTACCTCAAATTGCAGATGAAAAGCATTTATAAATACTTTATATGTTAAAAGTTGTTTGAGTTTTCAAACATTTTGTTATACCATTCAAAGTTTATCAACTTATTCGGTATTATAAGAATTACGAGAAAAAAAGATCCATTGTTATTTTTCTTCATAAATAGTATTCTTAGATGAACATTAATTTTTTATACATTTTGTTCTAACATATCATTACATAGTGTTCTATATTCGTTTCTATTACGAATTTGTACATGCGCGTTTTTGAGCACAAAAACTGGGTATTAATATTAACACTTATTTGATAATGTTATGAATTGACAAATTGTTTGATATTAACATATACTGCTCTATTGTGAATTGATTTTTTTGGAACTTCCGGAAAAATCGTTTATCAACTTTTTTTAAATCTATTTTTTTTATTGCGACAAATTTCAATTTTGCATTGATATACGATGATTAAAAAATTAATGAAAAATAAATTGTGAATGAATATCACTGTACAATTGAAAAATAAACAAATTAATTCTGCGTGTTGTTTCATTTCAGACCAGTTAGCAAATAATCATTAGCTATTAAAGCTATAGTGAACCGTTGTATACTTCTATACAACTAGTATATAAATAATATTTAATTCATGCGTTACATAAACGAATCATGTCAAATCTAACAACAAATGAAAGTAACCATATACGTAGAAAAACTAATATAATAAACCGGTCAGTTGCTCTATTTGAATTAATACCTGAACGATATATAAACCTATGCATTTCGTGACCCAGTAATCGTTTTGTTTTTCTTGCCTTAAAAAATCTACTATTGAAAGCTTCACATAATGAAACATCTTTCCTCCCCTTGTGGATCACTCTGTAATACATATAACAATTTTTATATAAATTATCAATATGATCAAATTACGATCAGCGCGTATTTTTATAATGATTATTTTTATTCACCTGATCTTCCGGTGATCTGAGACTGTGATCTCTGAGTCGAGATAATGTAATAGAAATTTGTTGCTTGCTGCGTCTCGATGTGGCCATTTCCTATGGAATATAAAAAAAAAGAAATATAATCATGATGTTATGTGTACATGAATAAGTAAATGATTATGTACGTGGACGTTGATCAGTACGTACCTCGCCATTATTGTTGACAAGTGTAGTTAACATATTATCTGCTACAAACCACTTCTGACCTTTCATTACAATGTTAGAAGGTGGATCATGAGTTGCACCGCAATCAGAGGACCATACAAAAATACTTGTCCCTGCATCAATTTTAACTGTGCGGTGAAATTTGAAAACTGATTTTTCAGAAGCATTAGCCGTACGAATCAATTGCCAACCACCTAGCCCGATTTCCTGAAATTCAATTAAAGGAATACATAAATAAATGTTCAAAAACTAGAAATCAATTGATAAATTCCAACCAGTTTGATCTCAATCACCTTGTTGCCTTTATTTGTCAATTTAACATATTTTCCTTCGGGGTCAGCATCTGAAATTTCAACATCGCCTTTTGATGTATTTGAAATGCTAAAATTGCGAGTGCTGTTCTCTTCGCTTTCTTCAAGATGGGTTCGTTTTCTTTTCATAGAACGTATTGGAGTCGCTCGTGTGGGTGTTTCTTGAACAGACGTTCCGGGAGATGAATTCACAGGTGTGATGTTTAACCTGAAGATTCATTTAAAATAAAGACGGTGTATGTACTTATAAATCGATGATGATGATGATAATAATAATAATAATAATAATAATAATAATAATAATAATAATAATAGTTGTCGCTCACCTTGCTTCTTCTGATTCGAGAAGTTTTCTATAAGCAGCAATCTCAAGGTCTAATGCTACTCTGATATCCATAAGGTCTTGGTATTCTTGTAATTGTTGAGACATTTCCTCTCGCATTCGAGACAAATCTGATTCCAAGGAAGCCAAATGTTCTGCATACCGGGCTTTCTCAGCATCGCGTAAATTGTCCAACTCTCTGTTCAAAATTTAATTCATGTTCAAAAATTGTTGTAAATAAAAAAAGATTAAATAAAAACAAAGAAATAGCTCACCTGAGTTTGTTGTTGAGTGCGTTATTGGAAGATTCCAGTTCGTCAATTCGTTGATTCAAAATATCAATCTTGGTTCTTGTTTGTCGCAGTTCATCGACAGCCAATGCGGTAGCTCCACTACTGCGATTTGATTGTTGTTGAAGCCCTTTGATCTTATTTTCATAAAGTTTTTCGATCTCTTCACGATTTGCCCGCATTTGCGCTTCGTATTGATCACGCAGCTGTTGCAGTGACTGCTGCATTTTAGCTTCATACTGTTCAGCTAATTTCCCATCAATTTCAGATATTTCAACCTTAAATCAAACAGATAATAAGTTATTTTGTTTATTAATTGTTTATCATACAACATATTAATGTTAGTTATTTTTACCTGACGTCTTGTGCGCGTTTCAGTAAGTTCCTGTTGAAAAACTTGATCCTTGAACATTGCGTCTTCTTTTAAACTCTGTGCGTGATTTTCAAGGTCAATTCGATGCAAGGTTTCTTCTTCAAGGTGCTTTCGAGCATCATTCAGCTGTATTTGCAACCGAGCCACTTCCTTCTCAAGTTCCTGCTCTCGTTGTGACAATTTCTTTTTCTCGGCTTGTGATTGAATGTACTGAACCTGCAAGTCGTTGCATCTTTTTTCATAAATCGCAACATTTTGCTCTGCGATTTTTAAGTCTTTGCTCCTTTTGTCTAATCTGCAAAAAATCATTTTCATTTACAAAAAGAGTCTAAATTAAGAATCTTATTATGAATCATTGTCCAATATTTGTATGATTTTTTATCTCAATTTCATCTATAGAGTTGGTGAACCTATAATTAGAATTGCAAATTTTACGTCACCCAAAGAAAACTTAACGTCACTAAACTTACAAGGATACAATTTTACCGGTGACAACATTCTTTATGACTCATTGAAACTTGATGTAAAAAAAAAACCGATGATCATTGATCACGAGTCTCTCTCTTATCATGATCTATTTTTTCATTAATAAAAATATGTTATAACAATCCCGAGCAGAGGTATTTAAAGTATTTATAAACACGTACGTTGCATAAGCATGGGCATGGTATTGCACCCATGGGCATATTAAGAATCATCAAAATGCAAAAACAATCACAATCGTAATAAATATCTGAGTGATAAGCATAAAAACAACAGGCTTGGGACCCCATAGAGTATTACTTACTCTATAATAATATCCATAATTTATATGTGTAAGATGATGACTAACATCTGCATATAAGGTCTTTTCTTCTTATTGCAACATGTTATTATATACAATTTTTTATTTAAAATCAATCATTTCGTTTCTTTAAACTAAAAAACGGAATAATTATCAAAACATATTTGTGTACAAAGAAAAAAAATCAAAATGACTTACTTATTTTGAAGAGTCTCGCAGTCATCAAACAATCTTTTAACATCTATTTCCAATTTGGCCCGTTCCTTGGAAGTTTC
Source organism: Trissolcus basalis (assembly GCA_025266255.1). NCBI lineage: Eukaryota > Metazoa > Arthropoda > Insecta > Hymenoptera > Scelionidae > Trissolcus > Trissolcus basalis. The sequence goes on from JAAMPD010004199.1 coordinate 17,208, forward strand.
ATCCAGGAGTTTTCTAGCATCGGTCAATTCATGCTCGTATATAGATTTGATATTCGAGACCTCTCTGGTGATGGTCTCCTCTTTGGTTTGGACTTCTCTGTTCAAGCGAGAGTTCTCAGTTTCAAGGTAACGCACTTTGTCTATGTAACATGCAAGCCGGTCATTCAAATTTTGCAAATCGTGCTTTTCCTGAAGTCGAGAATGTCGTGTATTTGATGACGATGAATTCATATTTGATTGCGATTGCGACAAAGACATCTTTCTGCTCGTCTTTGTTGTCATTATTTGTTCAATCTACAGTCAAAAATATAAATTTAAGTAACTTTTATTTTGTTTTGTTTTCAAATATGTTTTTAATTGAATACACTGCATATATAACAAAACACGAATAAATACATGTGTTGTTATGATGATAGCGGCTTTTTAAATCGGTTCTTTTGTTTCATATACAAATTGATTTTTACCGGCTTTCAACTTGAAGCTCAGCGGTCACACGCGCGCCTGTTTTGTTTGCAACAGATTCACTAACGACAATGTGGTGCGCGAACTTATAAAGAAAATCTTGCAGTCTCCAACGACCCACCTCGACTCTATTGATGCCTCTTGATATCCATTTATGCCGCCATTTATTCATACTGGCGCTAGTGAAGCCCCAAACAAAATTTGTTTTCGTCGTCTGCTAATTGCCTTATTAGCGCGTCTTTTTATATGTAAACCTCGCTTCTTTTCAATTATGAAATAATTATATTGCTTACAACAAACTCTCAACAAATGTGAACAATCGATCGATTTCTTCCTGAAGCACAGTTATTATTGCATGCCAAGCATGGATAAATCATATTCTGCATGCAAGAAAAAGAGCAAGGTATATTATAATATGATACATTCGATTATTTTCTAATTCTTTGTAAAAAAAACATCTGATGTATTAGTAAAAGTTTTGATTTCAAAAAAAGAATACATTTTAAATAGAGAATTGCATTTTTTGCGATTTTAATAGTTAATAGTGAATTAAATCATATTTAAAGCTTCTAGAGGTTAAGATCCTTTATCTTTTCTTACCTGTGTAAACTTGTCAGTAATCAGTAATGGTCAGAAATTCACGAAACGTAAACAAACTGATTATTTTGGAGTTTTGGATTCATATACCTTATTACTCAGATATATATATTTCAAAAGAATAAAAATTATTGTAAAATATTTTTAAAGGAAAGCTAACATAAAATATTGCAAAATTTGTTTGATACTGTTCACATTTTTGACATAAATAATTTATTTTGGATTTTAGGTTAGTGTAAATAATGATTCGAATTCACAAACCAAAATATCCAAATTTTTTGCAAATACACCGTCAAAATGTCGAACGAGTAATACTCAAAATGATGCTGCAGCATGCAAAAAACGAAAGATTGCATTTGATTGTGAAACAACGACTGAAATAAAAGCTGATACAAAAGTGAGAAAAACTTCAGCAAACGGCGTATTGAAGGAACATAAAAAAGATTACTGCATAAAAGAGAATCAGGATGAGTCGTGTCAAAAGAATATTGATGCTCTTTTTCATGATATAGATTTTTCTTTCGAAGACATTGCTTTTGATGGGTTTTCAAAAAACAATCACACCGTTGAAGAAAAAAAATGTAATGAGGAAGAAAAAAGTGGTATGAAAAGTGACCTGACAAATGGTCAAATATCGAGTAAGACAAAACATAAAGGAAGCAGTGATAAAACTTTCGACAAGAGTTCAAAGCATATGGAAAATGGAACGAAAAATGTTCAAACCGATGACTTAGATCTTGGTAGTTGGTTCGATGATGACTGGGTTAATCATTCAACTGAAGCTGACCTAAGTACATTTAAACGTTGTCGAATTCTCACTGTTGATTACTGTCCAAAGGAAACTGTCATTTTCGTTAGAGATCTTGATGTTGAAGGAGAAGCAACCGTTAGATGCACAGGATTTTGGTATACAAGCATACAGATCTAAAACTTTTGATTTAGGTGCAACTCAAATGAATAAAATCTCCAATTTCAATTTAAGGAGAAACATTTAAGGGGAGAAACATGTGTGTAACCGCCTGATAAAATGATGATTTATGAGAATTTTTTACTTGAGTTTGCAACATAGTATATTGATGCCCGCAATTGGCGGATGTTGAATGTATTTTCACGAATGATAAAAAAAATTTCTACCAAAAAATGTGCACACTACTTCAGTGTAATGAGCAGATAATTTTAGTACATTTATTCCAAGAGTTAAAATTGCGGGCATGATAGAACCCTCAATTTCTAAGAAAACACAAAAACAAAAAAAAATTTTTGTTAGTTTACAATAAAATGTTATCGATGTACCTCCAAAACCATGAAAAATAACTTTTTAAATAAAACTGTAACATTGATTTTGAAAATATGCGAAATTTTCATGAAAAAATTCGGTTTAATCTACAAAAACAATAACAATAATTTTTTCCTTAATCGTTGGTTCATCGACTAAACTTTTTTTATTACCAATACATTTGAAAAAAAAATTAGATCAATCTGAATGATAGTTTTTTGGTAATCATGCCCGCAAATATGAAAAATCTCGTTCTGTGAAAAATGCGACCAAAGTTTGATAATAGAAAAATCGCTCACAAACATTAACTCGCAGTCTGTTGTACCAAGGGCGTACAAAAAGCCTCACTTCTTTTTTATACATTTAAATGCATGTTTTCTAGTCTTTTGCAAATATTTTATTAACTGATGTGTTGAATTAAAAAAATAAAAATCAACTGTTATTTTGGTTTTACATTTTTGGTATAGTTTACCTATCGATTTGAATAATAAAAAAAAATAGGATGTTTATTTTTCTTTTACTACGTGTTTCTCTCCTT
>JAAMPD010004217.1:7215-35729 GCA_025266255.1 Trissolcus basalis
GTTTATGATATTATTAGATAGAGAATGTGTATTCTAAAATAACCAGAAAAAATATTGACAAAAACAATTATTTATTAAATCACAATTACCCTGTATGCTGTCACACATTACTCTGACTATGGGGTAATGTGTGACGGAAAAGAAGATAACAAAAAGATGCACTTTTATCGATAAGAACAATAAAAAAAATATTTGTTATACCTACGGAATGTATAAATAAGATCTTGAACAATATAAATACGATGTTAAAACAATTAAATCATCGTTGTTCTTTGAATGAAATAACGTCGAAATTCCACTTTGTTTTTTTCTGTCACATTTACCCCGGTTGACCCTAAATGATAATTATGATTCATTTGATTATTTACCATATTCGCATCCGTAAAGTTCCATCCTTAGTGCAATTCGATCGCGCCATCTCGTCGGATTGATTCGGATCCATTGTGCAATTATAGGCACATCAAATCGGTTCAATTTTATCGTATCGCCGTTCACGTTGCCTTTGAACATCTAGAAGAAATTGTTGTTAATATTTTTGGCTCCAATAAAAAAAATAGAAAAACAAATGTTCTGCTGTTTCTAATTTAATAACTTTAAAATTACATTTATTTTTTAGTTTTTTAAATAAACTTGGTTTAAATTTTGTTCATTCTCTTATTTTTTTTATTAAATAATTCATTTATTTTAAAATTCATCAAACTGTTTGTAAATTTATTTTAATCTTTACTTAATTTAATTTCGAATAATTTTATTGAACAACAATGTTTGTTTAAATTAAATTCATTTTTTATAGTATTTCAATCAATTATTTTAATGTTTTTTGTTCAATTTGATATTATTAATTCTGTCAGTATTTGATTTGAATTTCTTTATTTTAGTTAAAATGTTTTTTTAGTTAAACTACGTGAAACACATTAGTTTTGATCATGGATGAAATTAATGCGTGAAATTAGTATTTAATTTTTATTTTAAAAAGCTATGTTAGTTTCGCTGTGTATGTTAATGTGCAACAATTAAAATCCGACGGATGATTTTATTTTTTGTACATTTTTTTGCACCCTAGCACACAACCCTTTAATAAATAGTTAATTTTTCCCATGCATTCAAAAACATAATAACATTTTAGATATTCAAATTTTTGTAAATTTTATTTAACATTTTTATTTTTTATTTAAAAATTACGATATGAAAAGAAAAAAGAAATTTGAAACATTGAATGCACACTATAGAGGGGCTATTCAACAATAGTATTGAAAAAGGGGGACCGGGTGTGAAATCATGATTTTTTGGAACACAACGTTCTTTTAGATTCAATAAAAAATCTCATAAAAATGAATTTGACCATCGAACGTAACTTTATTACTAAAATTAAATTTCAATAAATTACAAATTTAAAAAACTCCCCAATTTTTTGAAAGCGACAAATAAACATTGAAGACGAAAACTAATAATTAAAAAAAAATTTAATTTATTCAATTTCATGTGGCACATTTCAAGTATTTGAACATAAAACTTTCAACTTTGAAAAAATAATCACAATATATAGCAAATTTTAGATTTTGTAATTGAAAAATAATTCTTTTTTCTCAAAAATAATTTTCGAATAGAACTCATGAAAGCAAACATGATTGATTCAAAAATTATAAGATAAATCTATATTCTAAAATTCATCAGGGGATAAGATTGCAACGTGATACAGTGACAACTGCTAGGAATTAACCCATGAGCATTTTCACCCCGGTCTCCCCTAATTTGTGAACAGCCAATTTGAATATGAATATACCTCGTCGGTACCCTCCTGACTTTCATAACTAATCCAGGCCTGTGCATCGTCAGAGAACTGTACGATGTACTCAGTGACAAATTCGTTAGTGTTGGCGCGGCCTCGCGTAGCAATGCTGCGTATTTCATATCGGCCGCCCAAGTCCACAGTCAGGTGATGATCATAACTGCTACTTTCTGGCGACCACGCGGAGTCCCCTGCAAAGCCCACCACCCAATCGGGTATTCTGGTTAGCCGCGAAAGCGACTACTTAATTTTTTTTTTTTTTTTTTTTTCATTATGATAAGACCAACGAGAAGCACAATCAGTTTAGTTTAGCATGCATAGGGGTTAGTGATAACAGAAACATGCAGTGCGAGTCGTTAGGTAAGGTGGAGATTGTGCCGCCTTACCTTGATGTTGCCATCGGCATCCTTATAGTCAGCAAAATCGAGCCCATTGATACCATAACTGATACCATATTCCATAATATACTCAGCTAAATTTGGTCTGCCCTGGGTTGCAATTCCGGTGATATTCATCACCTGACCCAGGTCGACTATTAGATGTTGATCGAAATCAGAGCTCCCAGCAGTCCATGCGTTCAATCCTATACCACATACATCACATTTACGCATGCAAACCGAATATTCATAACAAATTATAAATATTAAATTATCACTAGAAGGATGGACGGATCAATGACCCACAGTGAACATTTAATCACCTAAATATAATTTTTCTCATTCATCAATCTTCAAGTTTCTATATTATTTGTAAGAAAATGTTTGATATTTAAAAATTATAAATAAATTTACCTTAAAGGTGAATAAATATTTTGACCGGTTTAAATTAGTGTTTCAAGTTAAAACCAATTAATGAAAAAATAATAGATATATATATTAGGGTGTATTGAAAAATTTTAATTACCCATAGTTGTATGGAAAATTGAAAGTTTCAATGAAAAAAAAAGAAAAGATGATTGAAAACGTTTAAATTAATTAATTTCAATATTACTATAAATTGTTAATAATTAATTGAATATATGTGATATATGAATATATATGATAATTTTGAATATATCATTAATAACATAATTTTTATAAAAAATAAAATTTTTATAAAAAATATCATGACCAAATTTTATCTTCATTATTATTACATAAATTAATATATGCGGGTCAAAAATATTCATCCTTCCTCTTCGCCAGATAACATTTTTCTGTCCTTCTAGTTTTAAAACTCAAATAATGAATAAAAATGAAAACAAATAATAAAAGTGAAGAAATAATCCAGTTCTTTTTCTTGGCCGAAAAAACTGTTCCTCGGTAAACTCCAGTTGGCATCTTACCAAACATCCCGAAGAGGAGAAGATAAAAAATGTAAATAATAAGTTAATGGTAGAATAGTCAGACAAAATGAAAAGGGTAAAATGGAGCAAGTCGAGAGCTAGGCAACCAAAGAGTCAACTAATTTGCTGATCGATCAATTTGTAACCTGGAGGATCCAATTGTTTCGTGACATCGTGTACAGAGCCGTGCCACACGGCATGAAAAAGAATCATAAAAGGCAACCAACAAGCAGTGACTAATCTGCCTAATACAACACTACTATAGAGAACAAAGTAGATCTAACAAATAAACAGATCTCGAAACATCATTATAACATAAATATTTGCTATTTGACAAATCAAAATGAATCGAGTACCCAATAAAATTTTTATTCAATTTAACCCAGTTTCAACAAACACCTTCATTTTTTAATTTCATACATTTTATATTTTATACTTCATATTTCAGTTAAAAATATTCTTTGCTGTCTAAAAAAGTTTGCTATTCTTTCAGCATGGTTTTTCACTTTTTCCAAAGTACTTATTGCAAAACGTCTCATCTTCTGATCTCAAAGGAACGCTATTTTTCATGAGTTCATCAAAGTCAATAATTTGAAACAACCGAGCCGAGTCAACTTGTTCATTCGATGCAACCGACACGCAGTGTTCCTCATCAATGAGCGATTCTTCAAACGTGTAGTCCTGTCTCTGACCGTCGACATACAAAACAGTGTCGAGGATTACGCGGTTCATCTCAAGCTCAGACTGGACTTTGAAGCTCATCTGGTTCAGGTCCATGGAGAGTCCCAGTCCAACGGCCTTGCAGTAGCTCTCTTTCAAAGACCAGTTTCGGAAAAAAGCCCCCAGCTGCTTGTCCCTCGGCCTACTTCTGATCCATCTCCACTCGCTGGGCGAACAGACCCGGTTCATAAGGCGGAAATACTCGTCAATATTTTGGTTACGATTTTGTTCCGTCATTTTCATTATGTCCACGCCCAGGTTGACTTTCTTCGTTTCTCCTACAAACACCGTGTAGGAGCCTTGGTGTGAGACGTTGAAAGAAATTGGAAGACTAGGATGGTCGTAAACCGGCTTCGAATTTGAGTCACGTGATATGAGGATCTGTTCGTAGGGCACGCGGGTGCACTCATGAATAAACTTTCGCATCATCAGACGTCCGACCAGGGAGGCACGCACGTTGTGCCGGAATGCAAATCTATCTAATCGCTCCTGTTCCTCGGCCTGCAGACATGAGACGCTGCGTTTTAACTCGGCCTCGGACGGACTCCAGCTGGCCCAGTTAAAAGCCCACCTAACACTTGTGTATTCGGACATTTTATTTAGCACTTTTGTTAATCTCATTCTCTCTCCTAATCGCCACCTAAATCAAACGAAACTGCGCGTCACTGCATCAATGATTCACACCAGTTGGATTTTTTGGAATCCAACAATCGCAACTTTGGTGAAACATAATTTTTGGGACTTTTTTGATTTTGAATTTTATTTTGTTTGTTAATTATTTATTTTTTGTCAAATAGCAAATATTGCCGGTAAACATCTATATAAAGAAGATGACTGAGAAAAAAACAGTTTACAATTTTAGAGAAAAATTTAATCCCGAGATCAATAATCAAAAAATATTGATTACGATTTCATTTAATTGAAAATATTTTAATACTCTTAATTTCAACAGATAAAAAGAGAATGTAAATTCAGTTGAAAGTCTAGTCCACTTAAAATTAAATTAATTAATAAAAGTAAATGAATTATAAATATTAACTGTTTTTTGCTCAACATAAAAATAAATGAACGATCAAAATTGATCATATACCATTAAGCCTGGCATTTTCTGGTCCCCGTCCGGCCAAAGATGATGTTGCCTTTAAAATAGCTCTATCAAGCAGAGGATAATTGCACTCGTAATCATCTGAAAATGCAAACAATTTCATCTTTCTTAAAATTCAAAATTTTATAGAAATGACATTTCAACGAATAACATCTCTAAATGAATCGTTCTAAAAAAATGCAAATTTTCTTCTCATCAACAAGTAAACAACTCAATTTTTAATACATTTTTTTACAATCAGAATTCAGAAATGATTCTCGTGTATATAAGTGTCCTATATGAAAACGCGATTAAAGTGTTGAAAATAAAAATTTGTTATAAATTTAATCAAGACAAGGAAAACAAAAAAATAACAGTTATAAAAAACAGAAAGTAGCATGATGTGATATGGGCTTGGCTTTCAAAATATGGCGATGCGGCTTGAAAAAGTTACGTTGATGGTGGTTTTGTACTTACAGGTGTAAACAGATGGCAATGAGCTAATAAGCGCGAATAAAAATATAGCCACGCCGCGGGTGGAAGCTGCCATGGTGTTTGAAGCGGCTCCAAAATCAAAGCCGTATGAATTGTTGCAACTTCATAAACACAAAAGTGACGCTTCAAAGTAAAACAAGCAGCAACTCCAGCTCCACCCGAATGGCACTGACTCACACGCACTCACACACACAAACAACAAACAACTTTGTGTACGTAGATGGCGCTTCGTCTCATTTAAAAAAAGTGTTGAGACAAGAAACCACTGTTTTGATTCATCCCACAGAATGATTCAATTTATTTTTTCCCCCTTTTTATTCATTGTTTTTTATATAACATGATGAAAATTATTGATAGAATTATTGTTGCATCAAATTTTGCAAAATTTAAACTAACTAACTAAATTAATTTAACTTTCAATTTTGAAAGTTTAATATAACTTTTTTGTTGAATATTTTTCATTTTCTTGAAAAAAGTGTTAAAATAAATAATGCGTTAAAATGAGTTACAGAACTTTGGCCTTCGTAGACGTAATTGGATCTTCACAGGTACCATTAAAGCCCGGATTATTGTGAAACCAAATCTCAGTGTTTCCGCTGGAGTATGCGGGAAAAGTTAATAAAAGATCAATAATACTTTGCTATATGTTTTTTCATCACTAAAATTCAATTAGTTTATAGAAAACAAATTAATATAAAGTAATAAAAAAAGTGAGAAAAGTGAGATGAGAAACAATAATGAAACAACGATAATCTTTTTAATTAATTTATCAACAGTCTTTATAAAGCTATTTTCCAGTACCGTACAAATAAATACGATACATCACATATAAAAATACAATGCATGTTATAAATACATGATTCTTACTTGAAATAACATTTCTTTTTTAAATCAAAGAAAAAAATATGTTTGACATAGACATTATGAACAAATCAATGCGATTCTCATGTTAGGCGACGTACAAAAATGAGTTTAAATAGGGAATGTCGTCGATGAACAAGATAATCAATGATAATGACATGTTCGCTAACGATTCGATATTCTAACAGCTATGTTTTGAGACCACATCGATTCATGACTCTTCAAAATAATAATTAAACGTAAGTATGCTGTCACCGTATTAGGACGTGAGTTCGCCAGCGTGAATGAACTCGACATTTCATTAATTCTACACTACTAACAAAAAAAATCATAAAAAAATAAATTCATTGAGCAAACAAATGTAAAATTCGTTCAGTAATTAATCTCCTTGGCACTAAAATCTTACAATTAAAACTTTCTTTTTTTTTTTCATGGAAAAAAATTACTTTTCATAGTGACAGTTTACTATGAGCAAACACTTATTTAACTACTACTAGATTCTAGAGAATTATTAGATTCTGTATGAGATGACGAGTTTCTGCTTAGCGGCGGAAGTTCAAAATGCCATTTTTCGTCTGAATACATTGGACTGACTTTGTTTACTGGTTTATCATCACGGAATGGGAACTTTGCTTTAATCCCAAAGGCAGTTGGCCGTTTCTTTGGATCCTCGTCCAACATCTGTTTCAGAAGTTCATACTAGAAAAAACCATATTATTAGTTAAATACAATGTTTTTAAACCATTTTATTTTATTAATTTTGTTTGTTGGGGTGCTTAATTAATTAATTTCATTTATACCTCTTCAGGATACTGTATTGCAAAGTTTTTAGGAAACTCTGATCTGCGCAGGTTCGTAAGAGATTGAATCCTCTCCATGTCTGTAGAGAATGGGGTTAATATTTCAAACAGGATGATCCCTAATGAATAGATGTCGACTTTGTAGTTATATAATTGTCCCTCCATTTGTTCTGGAGACATGTACAGATGAGTACCAACTTCTGCTGTTCGCAGAACTTCCTTATGTTCGTTCCTTAATTTTAAACTATCCCAGTCAGCAGAACATTGAATACTTTCTGGCATGGCAGTTACTAGACCAAAATCTCCTATCTTCACTCGCTCATCGGGAGCGAAGAATATATTTGAAGGCTGAAAACATAATTTAAAAATATGTAATTCCAACCCAATTTTTTTCTTATTTGAATGTAAAAAAATAATTACTAATATTTATCAATTACGAATTTCATTTTTTTTAATGAAATTATTCAATGTAATAATAATGATTAATTTTCACCTTTAAATCTCTATGAATTAATCCTTTCAAGTGGACATATTCGACCGCATCGACGATCTCGTGAAAGATTTTAATACCTTTTGTCATATCTCTTGGAGTATCACAATTTTTCAACCAGTCGCGCAAACTTTTCCTTTGACAAAGTTGCATCTGAATATATAAATACATCCTAGGCGCCTTCTGTCGAGCCTTTGGTTTTTCTTCAACGATAGAAGACTTTGAAGTTCTCGATGTTTTCGATGTTCTTGATGTTTTTGATTTCCTATTGTAAGAACTTTCATGACTCTGTTCGTTTTTGTATTCATCATGAAATACAATTGATTCGGAATAATCCGTTTCCATTTTTAGTTTCTCGCCACCACTCTCACTTTTTGCCACTTCAGAAGTTTCTGTACAATTGCTTGATTCATCCTCAACGGTTTCACCATCAGTCTGGTCCTCGTCGTCAGGGTTTTTGAACTGAATAAAATCGTCATCGCTGTCGTCCTCGTCGCTGTCCAGCGCCTCAATAGCGCTGGATAATGATCTGTCGCCGTTTGTGTTGTCTATAGAGTTGTTCATCTTGCTTTCAGTTTCTGTCTCAGTTTGAGACATTTCTTGTGTGAACTCAGACTCGATTGGAATGATTCCGTTTTGTTGCATCAAACCGTCCTGTTCTTCTTGCCATCCTATTGGAGGACACTCAAGCCAGGCGTTGAAATAACGAACAATATTGTGGTGATCAAGTTTGGCTAGAGCCTTTACTTCTCGCATCACACGTTCTCTTGAATCTTGACTGAAAAAAATTTTTTTTAAGATAATAATTTAATTCAAATGTGTCATTTTCATTCTGTTATTAAATCATTATCATTTAGTTATATTTTTTTTATATTATCAATATTTATTGTAAAATTTAATTACCTGTTAGGTAAAGTTATTCTTTTTATTGCATAATGACAGTCATCAATTTGTTTTTTGCTTCGAAAACAATTCCAAATCCACCTTTTCCAAGTCGGATAACAGGATCAAAATCAGTTAAAAATCTTGATGAAAAGTTGGTATCATCTTCACTCATCGACGTTTTACGTTCTTCTCTCTGAGGTAAAACAACTTGGCCGTCCGTAACAGGCTACAATAGAATCAACATTTTTAATAAAATGTATAAAAATGTTTAATGATTTTTTTTAATATATTGAAATGACTCTTACCACTTCTAAAACTGTTTCCTCAACTGTTCTCAAAAAAGTTCTTCTTAAAAAGTTCAATTTGGAGTCGAAAAATGCAGTTTAAAATTATGGCAGTGGTGAATGATATCAGCAATATTTCTTTCCTGAAGAAAAATTAAAAATAAAAATTTTATCATTAAGTAATTTATCGTAATCAATTTTAAGATGACATGATTGTTGTCAGAATGATTCATACCAGTAGTACCAAATAGAAACGATGATAATTTGTACAGGTGTTTCCTCCTCGTCTAAAAACGGCGTTTCCTTTGTGAAATTGATTCCATCAAGAACCGTTTTGTTGCATTGAGTGTTCTCCGGGTATTCTAACTGATCATCGGAGTATAAATAAAATCCGTTACCTGCAATCGTACAAAAGATTAGTATTTCTGTTAATAATGAACGTCATTAGAAAAACAACATTTAATTGAATAAATTGAATGAATTTTACAAACCATTGATGTACTCTGAATTGTATAATACTGAGATTGCTGTTGTACTTGCAGTTTCGGATGAAACCAAAGCTAATTCTCTGTTATCTTCCTTGGCTTTTTCAAATTCTAGAAAGGTAAAATAAACAAATTAAAGGGAAAGAAAAAATTACGAGAAACAAGAAAAGAAGAATTAAAATATTTTCAAATTTTATAATAGAAAGTAAATTCAAAATTACCTATTGCAGGATACGGCCTCCAGGGGAACATTTCCTGACCAGTATAAGTGGGATTTTTTTGAATGTACAATTGCTTTTCATGCATCGCAACATACAAGGCTGGATTGCTACCTATGTCTGATGTTATCCAAGGATTATCGAACAAATTGATTTCTTTCAAATCTTTTTTCTCCGAATTTACAATATCTTCACTTTCTTTCCATATAGATGCAATTGGAGAATCAAACTAAAACATAAAATAAACCTGTTAAAGGTTTAGATTCAGAAAAACAAAATTAGGATAAATTTCACAACACACCACAATGAAATGTAACATGCCATGACCGTAAAGTATAACTGAAGTGATAAATCACTGTCTAGAAAATTTTGGAAATTTGTAGAAATTGTAACACATGTCAATTTTTTAAAATATACATCTGTTTCTACAAAAAAATTTCATAAACACAACGATGATACAGACGATAAAACTAAAATTCTATTTTAACAATAAAAAAAAGGTTGAAATGTTTATTTCAATCTTTCATTTTAAAATCATATCACCTTATATTTCCATAAATTAACAAATGAATTGGATTTGTTGAATGCTGATACTATTCCAGTCGGGAGATCGAACTTGATTTCGATGTCTGATAAATTTGGTTGCTCGTCGCTAGAGCAGTCTGAACTAGAGCTCTGAATTAGTGACAATTTGTGTTGTCCAACGCTAAAATTCCACCTGTGAAACAAATGTTCAATTGCATAAAAACATCAAAGATGAAAAAAAGATACATTTCGTTTCTAACGATGATTCGTATTTTTTTAAGTTATGAAAATTACCTTTCAACTCCTGATCGCGGATCGCTAGCTCGCACAGTACTTTGATATCGTTGTACAACAACCAAATCTTCGTCATTATAATGCAAGCCATCGGTTTTGTTCGTACAGCCGTGCATTGTGCATTCAGATATGATTTTCCCAGTTGAACAAAGTATCCCTGTTTAAATATTCATTGTTTGTTAGCACATTGAAATTGCATTTTCTCAACACATGAACTAACAATCAGAAATATTTTTTCACTTTTTTCACAATAAATAACAAACTGACTTTTTATCACTGCAGGAGTGATTACATAAAGTACAAAATAATGGACTCCGTAATGATTCATTATAATTACCAGTAAAATCAGAACCCTTGATAAAAGCAAAAAATGGTAAATAAAAACCTGTGAGCAGCGTTGTAGTTTATGCATCTTTAATTAAATACCTTACCAACTTTTAATTTAATTAACGAAAGGTAAATTTACATTTTCTGGGTGTATTTAAAAACGTGACTCAATGTTGATAATTATCGAATTGTTATGAAAGAAATTTAAATGAATAAATTCTGATGTTTAATTAAGTCAAGTTTAATAACTTACTATAAGATCTAGTTTCCTCTCCTCCAGAAAACACAAGATTGTCCGTGTATCGAACTGAAGATTTTAGCAGTTGTTCTGCGGTGACAGGCAAAGGTTCCACACGCTCGCCGTCAAATTTGTAAAGGTCTCCTTTCAGTGATGGGATCAGTCTCACCCATTGTCCATTATTGTTTAACTAAAAATCAAACCAAAAATTAGTCTCTAAAATTATAATTAAAAATAGAAATATGTCACTTACTTCTCTACTGTGTATGTTTGATGATAACAAAGGTTTCTCATCCAGCTCCAGGTTCCATTTAAGTTCTCCCGTAAACAAGTCAAGTGCGCTAACTTTCCCATCCAAAGTACTCACATACAGCAAACTATTGCAAAAATACAATTATTTGGATTATATTTAAAAAACCCGCGCTTTCAGATGACCGCTCAAAATACAAGTTCCAACACGTTAAGAATCGGGAAATTTCGTCATAAACCTCTTTTTGTTTCAAGTATGACAGCAAATTGTTAACTGATGACAATTTATTTAAGTTAAATTCAAATAAATGAAAATTAAATTCAAATTCAAAAGAATATTACCTTTGTCGCGAATCTTTTGGTTTCGACGGATTACAATAGGGCAACTGCCCGATTTCGCTGTTGACACTTGAAAAACAACCGAGGACAACAACAATCGTGCAAATAAATGCAAAACTTTTTGCAGCCATAATCTTAGATTGCAAAATAGGTGCTTGCCAATCAAAACATCACTCCCGGCGATGAATCTTCACGACACACGACAAATGTAACAATGTTTTTATTTTGGAGCACGCGCAACAACCCGAAACTCAGCAATATTCCTCGATCAGCCGATAAAACAGGACACAAGTTCTCAACAATAACAATGAGCCACGTACTACTATGTGACGTTGGAACTTTAGAGAGGGGACAAACCTTTTATTTATTGATCCCTTATTTATTACATTACTTTTATTGTTATTACTTATCTCATTTTGATTAATTTTGTTTTTACCTTTATTAACATGTTTTTTCCACCTTTAAAACAACCTACAAAATGACTTTGAACAATATTAAAATTTTTCATTGTTCGAATTTTTCGAATTATGAACAAATTTTGTCACACAAAACAAAAATTCTTGCGGACAATTTTTCAAAAATTAAAGTTAACGTTCTCTGCTCCCACCATACTCGCCCATGCTGACATCTGGCGAGTAGCGAGCGGGAAAAACATGTAACAGAAGCTGATAAAAAAGGTGAACAAAAAATGATAAATGTCAGAAAAAATTATCACGGTTATCAACAATCATCTAAAATTATCATGTTTGTTTACATCTCGAGAAAAATGTGAGTCATTTTGATATCGCTTTTTTTTTTTGTTATTGAAATCCACTCTGTTTCATTTTGATTGTTTACAAATTTAACTCATTTGTATCAGTTTCATCTTGTTTGAATAGTGCAGAAGAAAAAAAGTTGTAATTCTAATCTTACCGACTTGAAACCTAAACTCGTTATAATCTCACAACTAGGTGGCGCGCGTTTGAAAAACAGACGACACTCAGTTCGAGGTTTGACCTTGTTTGTCATTGGTCTGATCACAGTGATCCAGACTCGACTACTTACGTCAACAGACGTCTATTTTTTAAAAACTCTCAGCTGAGTTGAGTTCAAACTAGTAAAACTGTTCTGATTGTTGGATAAAGTGTCACGTTTGACGTTCCGATTGGCTTCCAAGATGTCGGTAAAATGTACAAGTGCGATTGTCAAGTGCGCTCCGTTTGAAGGACAAAAGCCGGGTACGTCCGGGCTGCGGAAGGCTGTGAAAGTTTTTCAGCAGGAACATTATACGGAAAATTTTGTCCAAGCTATTTTGAATGCCCTGGGGGACAAGCTCAACGGTTGTACACTTGCTGTCGGAGGTGACGGACGATTTTATGGTAGAGAAGCGGTCCAAAAAATCATAAGAATTGCTGCTGCTAATGGAGTAATAACATTTTTTCAATTAAGACAATAATTTATAAAACAAAAAAATTTTTTTTAATATTTCAATATAATATGTAAATATATATATATATATAGAAAAATAAATTATAATGCACGTGTCAAGATATTTTTATTATTTTTATACTAATAGAAATTGAAATTGAAAAAAAAAAAAGATGATCCTAACTTTTTCTCTCTTATCTTAGTTGGTCGTTAAAAACCTGGTCGTTAATTATACTGGTAATTATTACAAGATTATGAATGAAACAATTTCAAGATTAATGGTACTGAGATAAGATATTTTTACTGACTCTCATTAAACTGGATAAATATTCCGTAAAATTGCGTTTTCAATAAGTTTTCCTTAAACAAGAGTTTTGACAATCAAATATTGAAGATTTTGATTGTTCGTTTCAGGTTGCGAAACTGATGATCGGCCAAGGTGGAATCCTATCAACGCCGGCGGTCTCAACGATAATCCGAAAATACAAAATTGCAGGGGGAATAGTATTGACTGCCTCGCACAATCCGGGTGGTCCTGACGGTGATTTTGGAATCAAATTCAATTGCGAGAACGGCGGCCCCGCCCCGGATGCTGTCACGAACAGCATTTACCAGATCACCACGACCATCTCGGAGTACAAAATAGCCAAAGATTTGAATATTGATATCGATAAGATACAGAGCACAACTGTAGAAGTCGATGGCAGACCATTCACTGTTGATGTTATTGACTCTGTCAAAGATTATGTTGAATATATGAAAGAAATCTTTGACTTTGGGAGTATCAAAAAGCTGTTGCAGGGAAATTTCCAAGTTCTTATTGATGCTATGAATGGGGGTTTGTGTTTTATCTCAAAGTGACATTCAAATGAAAAGAATATAAATTTTTTATTTAAACGAAAGTTAACTGTTATACAATGTGCATAATTATGCAATTTTACGACAGTTACACCATTTGTGGTGTAACTTTATATCTTTTTGTAAAATTATTTTATGTATTATATTTTCTATATTTTGTATAGTTTTATATTATTTTCATTGTGTCAAAATATAAAAAGATAAGATACAATTACTACTGTAATTGAAAATAATTGATGAACGTTAATTTTTTAGTAACTGGCCCATACGTAAAACAGATTTTTGGTCAGGAGTTGGGAGTCAAAGAAGCAAATCTGATACACGTAACTCCTCTGCCCGATTTCGGTGGTTTGCATCCAGACCCTAATTTGACCTATGCTGCTGGTTTGGTTGAGGCTGTGAAAAACGGGCCTTACGATTTAGGAGCTGCCTTTGATGGAGATGGAGATAGAAATATGGTACAATTTTTAACGAACTGATACAAATTAAAATTATAATTCTTTGTGTAATACGATTCAATATTTTTGTATCTTTGTAGATCATTGGCAAAAAAGCGTTCTTCGTAAATCCTTCAGATTCGTTAGCAGTTTTGGCAGCAAACTTGAATGTTATTCCTTATTTCAAAAAGACTGGTATCAAAGGATACGCACGGTCAATGCCGACAGGAGGCGCTGTAGATAAAGTCGCTGCAAAAAGTGGAATCGAGTGTTTCCAAGTGCCAACAGGATGGAAATATTTTGGTATTATTGAATTTAATTTAATTTGAGTTAATCATAAATCTTACAAACCTACTGAATGATTCAAATTCAATGTAAATGTCATTGTTAAGGTGATATTGAAGTGGCGCATACCACTTCAAAAATGGGGGAGGTTACAGAGACAAATTTACTTTATGGAGTTAAATGAAAATTTGCGAGAATATAAAACAGGAGTGAGAGAATCACGTGATATAGTTTGTTTGCTAAACATTGAGAGTAGAATTCATTTAAAAGCCTTTTTATTCAACATTTTCAGAAAGTCCCAACACAACACAATTATGAAATGTTTATCTTAGTTTCTCGATACTAGATCAATTTATGTACGGAAAAAACATAATCACGCGATTCTCTCACTTTTGTTTAATATGCTGACAAATTTCTATTCAATTCCATCAAGTATATTTGTCTCGGTAACCTTCCCCGTTTTTGAAGTGGTAAGCTCCATTGCGATATCACCTTAAATAATTTATCAACCATCAATTGAATTTCAGGCAATCTCATGGATGCTGGGAGACTGTCTTTGTGTGGTGAAGAAAGTTTTGGAACAGGATCTGATCACATTCGTGAAAAAGACGGAATTTGGGCATGTTTAGCCTGGTTGAATATCGTGGCGAGTTTAAATAAATCTCTTGAAGAAATTTTGATGGACCATTGGAAAATTTATGGGAGAAATTTCTTCACGAGGTAATTTGGCGGAGAAATTGTTATTTCAGTTTGCTTGAATACAAAAAACTAAAACTGCTCGTTTTTACAGGTACGATTATGAAAATTGCGAATCTGAAAGCGCAAATAAAATGATGACTGAGATCGAAACGATGATCACAAAACCAGATTTCGTGGGCAAAACTTTGTCGTACGAAAACAAATCTTATGTCGTCCAGGAGGCTGATAATTATTCTTACAAAGATCCTATCGATGGCAGTGTTGCTACGAAACAAGTAAAGATATATTCCCTTTTTCAATATTTTCTTATTCAACGAAAAAACTAATAAATTTTTATTAAAATTTATTTTTCTTACAGGGATTGAGAATTATTTTTAAAGACAGTTCCCGAATAATTTTCCGATTATCTGGAACCGGAAGTTCTGGAGCAACAATTAGACTGTACATCGAAAGCTATGAAAATGATCCAGCAACGTTTACCCAGGACCCTCAAAACGTACTGAAACCTTTGGTCAATATCGCACTAACACTTTCAAAACTTCAGGAACACACTGGAAGAAATGCTCCAACTGTCATCACGTGAAGTGACTGTTTATCACTTCACGGACTGTTTAAATAATTGTAATTAGCAATGAATTTAAATTTTATATCATCTACGAAATGTATAAATAAATAACGTATATTGTTGTTGACTGTGAATTTTGTTAATGATATTGTGCAATAAATAAAGATGGATAATTTATGTGACTATTATATAACAGTTTGTCTACTTATTTTTATATTCATTTCATAAAATTCACTTAAGTATATAATAGTTTGAAAATTAATTTTTTTAGCATGATAGCAAATTGAAATTAAGAATAAAATTATCAAAATTAATAGCAACAATGGAAAAGTTAGTCAAATTTTAATTTGTTTTAAAATTTTGGCGCTTTCAGTGGTAAAAACAGAGTCCTCTAATGAGCTATGATATTCTGTGGAAATAGTTGAGCTCCCCTTCCCCCTCTGGTCTTCTATTTACAAACTATACAGTAAAACACAAAGCTAATGCTTAAACTAACGAGCTTTTAAATTTCACAACTGATTTATTACCCAAATTGTCAACTCCATTTCACCTGGAAAAGCTCATTATAAAACTAATTGAACTCTCAAAACAATGGAATTTGCGAGAAATACCTATTCTTAGCTTTGTTTTCATTAGGCATTAAAAACCCATTGGCTGTGACCTTTCCTGGAATCAGTCATTGTTGCTTTGATCACAAAGACGAAACTCAGTTCATTTTTTGCCTGGCCGTTGATTTCGGTTTTGCACAATTGTTAACATTGTTATTGACAATGAATTCTGTTTGTTGTGTTCACAACTGTCCAACATTCAAGGACCCGAATTTGAAGCCAACATACTTCATGATGCCAACGGTAAGTTGATATTTCAGTGTCTCCGAAAAAAACAAAATTTCCATTTTTTGCTAGAACAAATGATTGTCATCTGTTTGTACGTACATTGTTTTAGATTTTGATATTGTTCTTGAGCGGTTTTTTATCCAATAATAGAACAATATTTGGATTGAATGATAATGAAACAATCAAAAAATAATAAACCCTTATTTGCAGGATCACGCAATAAAACAAAAATGGCTGTCATCGTTGAACAATCTGGTACATCCAAACACTCAAATCTTGAATGTTTGCGAGCTGCACTTCCACCCGGAAGATGTTCTTCGGGTGGATTACACTTTTGTCGAAGGCAAACTTAAGAAACTAGATAAAATAACATCCGCCATCAGGAAAACTGCATACCCCTGTATCTTTCAGGTAAAAAACAAGTAAAAATAAATAAACAAAACAACAATTATAATTTAATGATGTTTCCAGGAACCTTATCCCAATATGCAAAATCTTATGCGAAAAGAAGATCCACTGGCTGTGATACAACGTTCGTATAGTTACACACTTTTGAACGGGTCGGAAGGTTTGTTGTTGTGCCCCGAAGGTGGGAACCATGTGAACGGTAACGACAAGATTGTAAAAGTGGAAAATGCAAATAACAACACAAGTCCCTCCAATTCGGACGTTGCAATGACAAACGATGCTGATTCGCCACCTGTCTTGCAAACTCTCAAAAACGTTTCGCAGTCGCAGGAAATACACTTGATGGCAGGAGACAAGAAGCAGATCATCAACATCAAAGATTTTCCACTGAACTTAACCGGGCCAGTTGCACTGAGAATCAAACCGGTGAATGACAAAGGAGCGGAAACCACTTTAGAGGTATGACGAAAGTTAATCAAATGAATTTGATTGAGGAATCATGCAAATTTTGGTTTCAATTTGATTGGCGATGCGTTTGAAATTTGAACTTGTATTTCAGGATGTTAAAATTTTGCAGCCAGTGCAAATTGTGAAACCGTTCACGTTCTATGATTTGAAGGCGCATCTGGACGAACGAAAGGAGATGAGGATTCAGAGTCAGTGGCGTTATTTGGGCGAGGCGAAGTGCATTCTATTTTTTTACGTCGATTCCCCGGAACAGGGAATTACAAAAACTGTTTACGTGAATGAACAATTGAAAATGGAGGTATTGATTTGAAAGTTGTTAATTGTTAGAGAAGAAAAATTGTATGAAGTATAAATAATGTTGAATTTGAATAAGGTGCGGGTTGCAAATCAACCGGTAAAAATTCAAGAACCGACTGTGAAAAGCATCAACGATGTGTGTCGATTTTTGAGTCAGATAGGCGACATGCGAGTTTGCGACGAGCTATTCGGTTCTGAAAGATGGGAATTATCAGCAAAGTAAGAGAAGTGTTTTGTTTCGTTGCCCCTAAATTTATCTCCGGGCTTTCGTGCTTTAACGCTGATTGATTTCATTCATGTTTCAGAGGGTGTGCAAAGTTGTTTCACGCCAAGCGAAACACAACGACAAACAGCTTGTATTGCAACGAATGTTCGAATTTGAAAAAAAAGCGAACCGAGATTGCGAAAAAATCTCTTGCGCGCACTGTCACGCTGTTGGCAAAAAAGCAACAACAGCAGAGAAGAATGCAAGACCTGAAGAGTTATTGCGGTCATTTAAAGCGAAAAGTGAGCTTCAACTTTTATCTTTATTCTCATGACTTGTATTCACATTTATTCTTAAAACCAAGTTTTCCCTTCGCCAAGTTGAATTTTACATTATCATCCATTTAATATGAATAATATTCTATCAAGATTGAATTCATTTTTATGTTAACTTTTCTTTTCCATAGTTAAAGTTGATGACCAAACAAATGCAAGAAATGGTTGATATTTATTCGTCAGAGAAGAAACATGAAATTGAAAAAGAGTTATCGTTTTTACCTCCACGTCAGATGGAAGTTGTCAAAACGTTCTTTGCATCGGTCAGAAGACAGCCTGGAAACCGCAAGTTCTCGGATCAGTGGATACTAGAAAGTTCTCTTCTTTACACTGAGAGCCCGAAAGTTTACAAATACTTACGAGTGAATGAAATTTTACCTCTGCCTTCGATCGACACTCTCCGATATTACAACAAGAAACTAGCGAATCCAATCATAAAAACGGAAACTGTGCAGAAAGCCAATGCAACACAGGCGCCCGAACCTGTGAAATTAGAGACGAACGGTGACAGCGATGCGTCAATGGAAGCTATAAATCTGACGAACGAAGACGACTCATAAAAGCGTTGAACGCTTTTTCATCTCGTTGTCTTTACGTTTCAAAAATTTCGTTCAAGCATGTTACAATTGTTTTATCTCAAATTTTAATGTTCATTTTACAAAAAGTTGCTCTTTTTACTGTGACATTTTTTATAAGACAAAAATATTGGGGAGCTTGAATTGTTCCAATGAAGTAAATTTTCACAATTAGAATTAAGATGAGATATATTTTCTTAGTTTATATCCACGAAATACAAAATTCAACACTAGTAAATATTTATGTAATTGAATGGGGTAAGTGTATCAACGAATAACAGTGAAAAATAAAGATATCGGTATAAATTATTAATAATTCAATGACTAAAGATAACAATATTTTTTTATTTAACAATTAATTTGTTTATTATAATTGAGAAATTTTATTTTGACTGAACATTCATTGTTACACCTCACCCTAAACATATTACAGGTAATAAATAAGATGTTTGCACACACACTTTCAAATAACTACCCTCGATGGCTGTAATAAAAAATTCTTCGTTAACAATCGACTTTAACATTGTTGTGTTACTATTTTAAGATATATATGTATATATGTTTATATATACATATATAACTCGCACATTCTGTATCTCTTCTCGGTAGAAAAATAGTTTTCAAATTCTAGCCATTTTTTATTGTCAATAAGTATCAATCCCTAATTGATGATTCCGAAAAGGATGTGAATACTGATTGATAATAATTATATTGGAATAAGACAGCACACGTTATGCATGTTATGTCTCCTGGTGAATTGTTTTTTTTTCAGTCGAACTTATCATCTCCAAATTTACTAGATATGTTTAAATTGAAAAAAAATATTCTTCATTAAAAAATGTACGATATTCGAAATCTCGTTAAAAAGAAATAATGCAAGTAAAATAATAACAGAATAATAGACATTGTTAAGAATTCGATACAAAACTGTAACATTTTACGAAACTTTCATAATGCGTTATAAATGTTGAAAGCCATTACATTAAGTATCTCCGTGATGGTACATATTGTGAAGTTCGTAAGCCAAGTGGCAAAACTCAGAGTCGCTCCAGCGGTGTTGCTGACGGATCGGTCGATTGTTTCTTTTGTCAAACGTATTGCTCGGCGTCTAAAACAAAACAATAACAAAAAGAAACAATAATAAATTTTTTTGCTTTAAAACAAGCTGTCGTGAATTTTGTCACTGAACTCACGTCGGAATAAAAAGGAAGTAAAGCGTCACCTTCGCACTTGCGACACAGAGCGAAAGTAGCATCGTTGGATTCGAGATCGTCCATCCTGGTGCAAAGTGTCGAGTCGCTCTCATTAATACCGTCATAGGATTGACCGGTTATCAGGTTGGCTCTACGCTTCTCGTACGACTCAGCTGCAAATCGTCGGTCTTTTGGGTTTCAGTTGTCACCATGTTTTATTTTACAAAATTGTCGCAAGATGTTCACCACCTACCAATCGGTCAACGAACAAACATCGATTCTGACTTCAACTTGATAGAGAATAAAACTTCAGTTTTTTTCGCTCAAGCTCGCTTATCGGTGCGTTAAAAGAATCAAAGTAGAAAGAAAAATTTGAATCGATATCTACTTTCAATGGAATTGCCGCGGTAATTTCTACCAATTTTAAACCATCTGAGAGCAATAAAATTTGACCTTATGAGTAGCGTGATAATTGCCGTAATTTTATGTTAACGATGCTAACCTTTTCCAGACTCGTGAGCGACGTGAAAAGAATTTAAAAAAAAGGCAATAACATTCTGTTAACTTTTTTTCCGGTGAATGAAGAATGAATCTTCTCTATTAAATTATAATGAATTATGTCCTAAGTTTAATCGGAGCATTAATAATGTCTTATAACTCGGACTGTGTTCTTGGTTTCTTTTGTTTGATTTATTTCATGTCAAATTATCAATTTTTCTTTTTCAATAAATGGTAATTGAGGAAAACCAACATTATTGCGAAACGGTTCGTTTAACAAGAAGATGTATCTTAAAACATTCATAAAATCAATATCTTATAATGTATAATGAAATGAGAAAATTCTTTTTCGGCATTCGAATACTCGAATAGTAAAAAAAAAAAAGCTGATATTAAATACCTTGAGAATTGTGATTGGAATGATTCGTGTTAAACTGGACCTTATGGTTCTCCACGTTATCGACGCTTTGTTGAAACCAAGAATTCGGTCTTGAGGGAACGTTTTGATTTCGAGATCTCAAAAATCTTTGGTTGCTGCAATACGTGAGGTTCGAGCCCATTGGACACGACCTGCATTGACGATTTGTACGATTACGAAAGTATCTTCGACAGCGAATTGACCTTTTCAGCTCTGTTCGTACCTCCGCGTTCATAAAACAGTACAAAACAGCTACGAAAAATCCCTGCAAATCGAAACAACAAACCTCATTTATTGTTTCTAACATTCAATTAGTTGAACCCAAAATCAATTTACATGTTTAATAGTTGCTCACCTGAAAAGATGCAAAAAGCTGATCACAAAAGAGCCAAACAATTTCTACTGTCTCGTTAACTCCTATGCTGTAAGACATGCCAAGAAAAACTGTATAGTGCACCCCGAACAGCGGAACTAGGACTAGAGTACTGCGAGCCCATCGTCTAAAAAAAGTTGTTAATGTATAAAAAACTTTTACCATTAAAAATGTATCTACGATTATATGAATGAGATTCATACTTATAAGTTTGGTTCTCCTCAGAAACTGGCGACTGAAGTTTTACCAATAAAACTCTCACGATATTGACAAAGAGTATAAAGTTAATCTAAAAAAATAACGCAGGATCAGCTGTAAAATTGTTTGTTATCTGACACAAAAGCCGACTAAAAGACGATAAAAAATGAGAACTCGTCAGCCACGCGTGTGCGAGGTTCTTAAAAATTCATTCGTATAAGAGTAAATGCAAATGTGATCGTGTAAATTTATCACTGTATATCCGAAATTTTGTCAGCGTATGATTTGCATAAGGATCGTGTAGTCGGCTTTCGTGATTGAGCACGTGAATATTTATGCCTCGCGTATTCGTTTACTCACAAGTATAGAGAGCATCGTTGGAACTCTAATGACTAAAAACAGGAAAGAGTTCTTGTGGGTTGTCCAGCAATACGTGTCTTCATATATTTTACGAAGTATCACCCAGGGCAGCACAAAAATCGCTGGCAGTCCTGCAATTTGTTTATAATCATCTATTTGTTAGTACATACAAGTTTCTTCCAATCAAATTCATTTCGTTTTGTAAATATTTATTTTCGCTTGACTATTGAAACGCTTGAACTTTTCGTTGAATTGATTTTGATTCGCAATTTGCGAATATTATTGTGAAATTAATGAACATTCTAAATTCAAGTGTTCTAACTAAAAATTTGATTGACGGGGAAAAATGTTATGTTTGACTATCGACGGATCTAACACATACAACAGCAAGGGAAAATATCGAATAAAACTTCAAACTAAAATTTCGTAAAACGATATGGAAAAAAAAAGAATCTTAAATGGTAAAGTATCTTATCATTTTGATTGGATGAATGCGAACAAGTTTTTTCAACTGGAATCTTCAAATTGGAATTCATGCGCATTGTTATCGAACAATTCCATTATCTTACGTTTAGAATTTTTGATTGAAAAAAACACTATTGATTATCTGTTTGAACGCCCAACTATTTATGGTTCTAAAACAAATCTAAAACCACGCTTTTGCTCAACTCCTTTCGATTCAAAAAGTTACACGCGATCTCATTTCACTTGTAAAAGTAAGTCACAATATCAAGCACGAATTAATTCAATTTTGAAATGAGGAAATCAATTTCTTTGACAGTAGCTTGCTCCCTTTTCAGTGTACGAGTTTGAAAAACACAAACTTAACGTTCATTACCATCACTCAAGTCGTTTGTATTTCGTCCGCGCAATTGAAAAACGAACACCGAGCGAGTGAGAATTTCTGTCGACGGTTCACGCAAACCAGCCATATATCTCCGCAGATTATACATTTTCGTGACGACAAGACAGTCGCTAACTTTTTATAACTTGTTTCCCTTACGCCGATCAAGAAACAGTAAATGCCCTGCATACTTGACAAATCAAACTCAATCTTGATAGTCAACATTTGCAACTTTCATAAAACTATCTGGCTTCAAAAAGACGTTTGTAAATAAAACATATGAAATAGAAATTATTTTTAAAAGCTAAATTAAACTTATATTATTAGTGCGAATATACTAATTTGTTAACACTAGAAGTATCAAGGGGAAAAAAATTTCCCCTGCAAAATTTTAAATACATGTAAAATATTCATCGAAAATCTCTTATGAGATTATGATATATATATTTTTTGATTGTTCTCACATTCTATAACTTTTAAAAATCAAAAAATTATGTTTTAGAATGCTATTATTCAATTTATCTGTATAAATAAATTGACCCTTTTACCCTTGGTACTTCTAGTGTTAATCTTATATTTTTTTTGCAGCGCGTTTACGCAAACTCATTCGCGTACTGTTTGACTTAAAAACGCCAAATTCAAGACGCTGTCAAACATTTAAATCTTCAACTTATTTATCTTTTTCTTATTAATATTTATATTTTGTAAAGTTAATATTTTGTTATTTTATTAATTAAACTTTCTGATTGTCATATTCGTATTAATAAGAATTTTCTTTCTGTTCGCCGAATTCTCATCAATACGAAAATGAAATACAGAAAGTTTAATCGATACAAACTAATTGCAATACCTACGCTTTAAGAGCGCATAGTTTTTGATAAAAAAAAATTTCACTTAAAAAAAATCAAATTCACCTAATTTGCCGAGTTTATAAAACACTGTGCTCCTTTGAGGCGTATTGAAATTCGTTTGTATATCAATAAAACTTTCTGTTTTCCATTTTCTTATTGCTAAGAATACGGGAAATCAGAGAAAAGATCAAATTCGCTGAATTTATTCTTTTTAATCAATACGAAAATGAGAAACAGAAAGTTTAATTAACACTAACAAATGCAATACGCGTTCAAAGAGCGCGTAGTTTTTGATGAAAATTTTTTTTCAATTTAAAAATAAAAAAGATTGGATCCGCCTAATTCGCCGAATTTTCATCAACACAAAAATGAAAAACAAAATAGTTATTGAAAAAATAATGAAATTGGCAGAGTAAAAATATCAGTACATAATTAAAAAGTAGAAGTAGTTCGACAGCCGTCTTGAATTTGGCGTTTTCGCATCAAAATATATGTGAATGAAATTGGGTAAGAATTCGATGCGTTCGCGGAAACGCACTGCAAAAAAAAAAAGAACATTGAATTTGCCTTTAATCATGTCGAAAAAGTGGAAATTTAATTATTTTTAGATTTGAATTAAGTTATTTTTCGCATACCCCAACCGAGAATGATGTATCCTAAAACATTGGAATTTGTTTCAGTGTAAAGTGCAAAGAACACAAGTTTATGCAGATACAGCCCCTCCATAAGGATCCATGCATAGTTCGCCAAAATGAAGTACTGCCAGACGCTGGTAAATGCTTTGCAGTGCCAGTTGCTCTCGATCTCATCGTCCAGCCAGTAACTCGCACCATTTTTCACCAGGACATCCGACGCCAGGCCTATTCCAGAAACAAACAGAATGTCCTTCAGCAGAGCCATTACCGCTCGCGTTATGAACGATGAGAACAAGTGCATATGTAGCATGTTCCTCGAACATCGTAATTTTCTGAAAAACAAACATCCACACATTATTTATCTACTATAAATAACACTAGCTAAATTGTAATTTTTATTTCAGGAATCGAAAACAGAACGTGGGAGAGACGTTGTTCTTTTTAAAAGGTCGTATACATTTTAGAATGTGCCACTAGAGGATCGACCAGCCCTTAATGAACGAACTTAAAATTAGCACCTTCGTATGAGATGCATAGAAATGATGGTCATTATTTTCTAATGTGTGAGAAAAGTAGTATCCTATGTGCTTCTTCAATAATGCTGTCATTCATTCACAAATTTCAGCCTTGTTAATCCGAGAGATGAAAAAATGAATTTTTTTCTTTACATTAAATGAATCGTTTAAAATTGTCGAGGATATACTTTTTGATAAGAATTTTTATTTTCGAAAATTGAGGTAGTACAAAATGTTATAGAAATTGTGTGATTGCGATTTATATTGATTCTTCTTTATTTTTTAATATGTATAAAATGAAAGTTGAATAGTTACGATAAACAATCACGCAAATTTAATTGAATTTTATTTTACTGCAAAAATGGTACTTACTTGATTGTTGCTAGTATCAAGAAAGCTACTACCAAAGTTGAAAAGGAAACAGCGTAGCCGATAGTTGATATGGTTTTTACTATTGGAATGAATCGCTAAAACATAAATTCACATGGTACATTAATTTTTATTGCATTTTTTGGACTTGTCATTTCGACAGCGACGAATGGCGAAATCTATAATTTATTAAGTTCTTCAACTTTGAGAAAAAACGTTCAAACGACATTGAAATGAAATTGTTCACATTTCCGTGTGGAATGATATTTATCTTGAGATTGCTAAATGGAATAAGAAAAGAGCGTGCACGCTACTTTTATGATTTCGGTTTGAACGTTGATGAAATTGTTTTGCGTAACTTGTACACAATTTTGTAGGCGGAAAATATTATCGCAAGATATATACTCTGTTAAGACAAGTTTCCGATAAAAAAAGGTACAAGAAAAGAATGTCTTCGGAACAATGTTTACTATTAGAAGTTTGATATCGACTTGTTAAAGAGAGTAGTAATTGCAACTGATGCCTCGTGGTTATCACGGTCGCGAAACATTTTTCAGTTCTTATCCGCTGCTAATGTAAACACGATTAGCCGCGATCGCGCAGTTAATCAAACGGGAGATCAAAAAATTTTTTATCGCGAAATCGAAAGCAAACAGTCCGTCGAAACCAGCCATAAAATGTATTAATTTTGTCATTATTATTTCATCATCGATCATTAATGAAGCCAAACAAAACTCATATTGGCATTGACATTTGAATCGAGCGTACATAAAGGCACCTATACATCTTTCGTTTGGCATCGAGAAAATTGAACCGAACGAAACTGAAAATTGCTTCATCGCACAGCACACTTCCAGGTTTACACAACTTTTGCCCTTCGTGATATGAATTTCTTATTCATTACAATGAATGAACAATCGTTTACTTTCAAGTTTATTGAACAATTTTGTTCAACCATTTTTTCTCTCGGTTTAATTTGTAGTATTGTATTTCAGTAATTTAGCTCGATTAAGATTCAAACACGTATTTTTCATAGCGGGTGGATGTTTCTGATTGAAATTAAGGGATCAATAAAATTACATTTGCTTTGGGTACACCAAATAGTCACTGTCGAACGTTACCTTAATCAATGTAACATTATCCGGACGATGTTCCGGTAGGTCCATTAGAACAGTGACTAGTCGAGTGCTGTAACATTGAGTATAATTGCTCCAAGTACTGTTCGTTTCTGCGTTCCAGTACCACTGGCCATTCCAAATGCATTGCCTTGTTGCGTTCGCCTGTGTGAACAATATTTTCATTCAGTACTTTCGTTTCCCTTATTTTTGCACGTTGCGCTGAATTTAATTGTCATCCCTGCTCATTATTGTTACCACTTCGTCCACGAGCTTAGTTGTCGCAATAAGTTTGGATTTAAATGAAACTCGAAAAACGTGTACCTGCCAATCGAATCCTGCTATGTAATACGGACATGATTGTATGGACGTTTCGTTCGCAGGTGTGGAAGGCCAGCACAATATTCCATCCCAAGTTTCAGGGCACCATCCTTTATTGAACAGATAAAATTGTTTTCTATAACATTTCCAACGGTGAGAGAAAAGCAATTATCTTTATAAAATATTATCCAATTAATTTTTAAATGTAATGCTTCGATCATAAGGAGTTATACAAATCTTTTTTATACAATAGCTTTAACATTTCCTCTTGCAAATGACGGATGATACACTTTTTTTTTCTTTATATTGTTATATAATTTATATACAATTCACAGAATCCACTAACCCCGATTGTTTTCAATATTTTTTAAATGATATATATGCTGATATGCACAATTTATTTCATATATAATATGACTTTTCTCTGCAGACATATAAGATAGCTTAAATAGCATTATTATAAAAACTGAAAATTGTCCTTATAACTTTGTACGAACATTTGTTAAAATGATGGAAAAAAGTGTCCGATTTCTGATTGTACAATGCAGTCTATTGGAAACAAACAGATCCGTCTGCCCGATGATCTGGGCTCAATTATTCAACAGCACTGTTCCATCCGACTAGATTGCAACCATTTTTCATTCGTTTATCTAACGAACGTCAAAACGCGCTCTGCGTTCTCGCAAATCATAGGATCAGATAAGAAACGGCTCGTTATTATATTTTGTGACTTTTCATTTTGGTAATTAATTACAGTCTAAATTAATAAGTTTAAATTAATAATTGATTGTTGTTAATTGATTTGTGGTGACTTGAGGAAGCGATTAGTTATCGTTACGGTGCCAGCATAGAGCCCATGCGGGCTTAAATCAACTGGACACAAAAAATAAACCCGCGTTGTGACGATCGTTGAAGAGAATAGATCGATCATCGTCAATTCGGATTGAAAGAAAGGCGCGTCGTCAAATCGTTCACCTGAAAAAGAGACGGACCCATTGTGGCAGAGTTTCTCTTGAAGTTCGAGGATTTTTTGTTGAATGCTCGGACTGTTCACGTCCCCGTCAGTCTGAAACAAAATCAGAAGAGATTATTGCTTAATTTTTGTGTGTTATCGGTGATGAACAGCACTGACCTCGATCGCAAACTAAAATAATAATTGCAATATCTTTGTTAAATACAAAAGGCAACCAGTCTCGTTTACAAGGGAGTTATTTTTATTCGGCATTGACAATTCATTTGTACAGTTGTGTTTGTTTTCGCAAACTCAAAAGTAATGCGATTTAGCTCCAAGTCTCGCGATTTAATGATTGTAATGCTATTAAACGCCGCATGCAAATCGATACCACAAACTTTGATTCGACAACGACGAATCAAATCTGAGACGTCATTACCTTTATTTTTTGCCAATTATTTTTGACTCGCGAAAAACTACTCGACCGTGCCATCGTATTTATGAGTTAATCACACGAAGACGATTATCATGGCGATGGACTTTCCAAATTGTCACGGCAGTTAAAATTGGAAACTTTTTTTCAACTTTTTGTACCTTTGAATGCACGGCTCCTCTGATGTATTTTTTGCAAAAAGCTTCCTTGTCAAATGTAATGACGAATGAGCGACTGATGAAAACATTTTAAAAGCTTATCAAAATGGTTGAAAGGAGGTTTTCTTTATGAAGAACATTTTTTCACAAACAACTTCTTCATTTTATTTTGGGAATACATTTTTCAAAGAACTATTTTTTGTGAAAAAAATGTTGCAAGTTAAGTGTAATTTTAGAGCTCATTGAAAAGTTTGATAAAACATTTTTTCTTCATTTTATCTAACTAGGGAGCTCCGTTCGCTGCGCTCACTGCGCCCCCTGCGCGCTACGCGCGCCAACCCCGCATAACGAATAAGAACATAAAATTTTTAGATCAAATAATTAAGAAATTTGAAATTCTAAATAATAATATTTCTAACTCCGCATAGATTATTTCGAGTAGATGATACTATACGTCCTGAGATATTATACATCATTTTTTAGTCACATAAATTTGCAA
>JAAMPD010004301.1:6957-37605 GCA_025266255.1 Trissolcus basalis
GTTTCAAAAAAAATTTACTATCTCTAAGCTGTGTTATTTAATTTCGAAACTGGGCAAGATGATGTATATAGATATACGTGCCATGCATTTTTACAAAATTTTGTAATCAAATATCTCGAATTCGAATTTGTGAAACTTCTTCATACTTGACCAAATTGTTTATAACATTCATCAACACACATGGTTAAATTTTAAAGAAATTCTGACTTTTCAGAAAAAAAAAATTTATTTCACCTGCAAATTTGCATAAAATAATTTTAAAATTGGTATGAGGCGATTTAATAGACAGACATTAACAACATATTACAAAATTATTCATAAAATGCTAAAATTAATATAATTAATTAGCATTTGAAAAACCCAATTTTGACTGTACCGAGCGTCCCACCTTAATAAAATTGAAAAATCATCTATTTTCAGTACCAACATTTTGATCTTAATTTTTTGATTCATTCTTTTTTGTTTGAAAATTCAGACAGGAATTTGCAAAGGAGTACAAAAAGTTGCCGAATTTCTGGTCGCTTAAAAGGACGCGTGAAAAGTTGACTCAATCATGGGAAAAAGTTTCGAGGGAAATGATTATATCGAGTTTCCAAAAAACGAGTTTCCGAAACGACAATAAGTTGCTCGACTTTTCAAACCCGAACTTCTGGCCGGACCTGAAGGCAGGCATAAGTTTCCGCAAGTTCATAACCTTTGACGACGAGCTCTCAAACGAGCCCAGCCCCAACGCGCTCAACCACCAAATTATCTCGCAAGTGTTTTACGATCTTAGGTACTTATGAACTGACCCTGGCAGGACTTGATTAATCGTCTTCTAATTGATCGTTCTTTTTCGCTAAGGTCGAGGAAAAAGAAGAGGGTCACCCAAAACTCGGGCGGCCAGAAAAATGAAAGTGAATATCCGTCGAGCAAAAAAATTCGAGTTGACAAATTCGTGGACCTTGACAGCGATTCGGAATCCATTGTCATGCTCACTCCCCCGGACGAATTAACTGCCAAAACGGTAAGCAAAAAAGTTAAAACTTGTTTACGAAATTTACCAATTTTTTTTTTTTTTTTTCAATTTGTTGTCAAATTTGAAACTGAGATGATTTTGATTGTATGATTTGCAATCAAAAACTCGTTCCATTCCTCTAATAGAACCAAAAAAAAGTAATAAAAATTTGTCATCTGGAATTCCAATCTAATTTCTCATTCAGTTGATTATTTTCATTACGACAATAAGCCAACGAGGCCCATAACGTATCATGATTATCATAAATCATACCAGGAAAACGATACGAGCAGTACCAGTGTGCAGAGCGTAAACGACGACCCCAACCAGGAGAGTTCTCTGTTATTCGACGACATGGAAATCGATTGCCAGGAGAAAACTCATGGAGCCAGCCAGAACACTTTCGTGTCCGTGCCAAGTTCCTCGAACAGTGACACGGTGACCTTTCAGAGGTCACGCAAACTACCATCAAAACCGCAGTCCAAACCAACCCCCGCTCCGATCCAAGACGCCCCCAAACCCATTTCCATTGGCGATCGAATCTTGTCCTTGGACTTCATCGAAGATCAGTTGATCGATTTCCCTCGACCTTCGACTTCCAGTGAAGGTCAAGATGTCGGGGTTAAAAAATTATTCGCAGAAGAAACCAACGTCAGTTTGAATTTTTTTCTATTTTGTATTAACTTTGAAATTTTGATTTAACAAAATTTCATATCATTTTAGTTGGTACGTTTTTAATTTTTGAATTTTTTTTTCCCCAGTCTAAGGAAATTACCGTGCTGAAACAAACTGATTCTCTAACTGAGATTAAAAATCTGAATGCATCATCTGGAGATTCCAATGCAGCTGGAGTGAATGAAAGTTCTGAAACTAACTGGGCCAAGGTATACGAGAACGAGTTTGCATTTGGTCAGAATTCTGCACAGCCCAAGAAGGAGAGCAAGAGCATCTTCACGCTGGACAAAGCGGGGCCGTCGAACGGCGGTTCCGGCGACGGCAACAAATAAAACCCACTCGATTGGAATTCGTTTTATGATTGCGAATTGTCGACCGCTCAAATTGTCTATGAATTATCGCCGAATAAAAAGCGGTGCAAAACAATTTTTACCGAATGGTCTCCGCATCAAACTCGTTCAAGCGTGAGTTGCTTGACACTTATTTAAAATTTATTGGAAAAAAAATTTGTTACTTTCAATTTGCCCCTTCGTTCATCATTCAATATAGATTCATTTTTAACTTCATTGTTGATCTACTTCATTGATGAAAATTTCAATACGATTGAGTGCTTTTTCACAAATTTCAAGTCTAATGAAAAACTATTTTTCAGTTAAGAGAAAAATTTGAACAATAACTTGTTCACGCTGAATTTAGTTTTCGATCAATTTTTTTTTTCTTTTTTTTTACAAATTCGCCACACTGCAAACTTTTTCATCCACGATATATTGATTGGAATAGTTCGAGAAACACGGGGATATTGCATTAATTTACACGATAGTATTCGGTTCCGTGAAAAAAACGCAATAACAACGCAACTTGCACATGATTCATAGACATAATTTTTTGATATTTTTTAGGGTACACCGAAAATTGTAATTTTGATTCATATAATTTGTACGATTAGTTTGTTGTATTTATAAAATAAAATGACTATAAAAAGGTACATCAGACTGGAGAGTATTTTCTAATGGCTTAAACAATAAATTTTGTCATTACATTTGGTCGCTGATGATTAATGACATTAGTCCCCAAGTTGTTATTCCACATTACTCGAATTCAAGACGCAAGTTATATTACAATTCTCATTAATCTAATTCCTGCGCCGCAGCGTATTTTATGCACTCATAAAATGTATAATCGATCGATCGATCGAATTTTAATTACCAAATGATTAATTTTTAAAACTTTAAAATTCGTTCCGTTCACGTTGAACGAAGGATAAAAAGTTGGCGCTTTTTTTCTCTCGGCCTCGAGTGTCTGTAATCAAGCCACTCACATAAAATTTACCCAAGACAAATGATCCTCACAGTTCAATTAATCAACAAGATCTTGGCTGTTTCGAAAATTTATGCATATTAGAAATTCTCAGATGCACGCGAATTGTAACATAAATATGTATGGCACAACGAGAGTCAACTCAACTGAGTACCACTGATGGATCGAAATTTATAACACGTCCTTGATTATGATAACTCATGCGATTAAACTTTCAAAACAAGCTCAAAAATTTAACAAATCAATTTTCATTTGCGATGCACAAACGTTGAAAAATATGTTTTGTTCCTGACTTTTCTTTCAAGGTCTCGCAGAAACATCCAAACAAATACCAAATAAAAGAATCAACAAATTTTATTTTCTACAAGTTGATAATTTTCGAATTACTCCAATTCGGCCACTTCGGGTATTCTTTAACCGAAGATGAACCACTTTCAGAAGTTTTTTAAATTTCTGTAATTTTTCATTACTTTGTTACCTGTAGCAACGCGACGAAAGCCCATAATTGATCTGTGACGTTCGTATTTCTTGAACTGAATAAATCATTAGTTTACGACGATATCGCTGGTTTCCGCTTGGATAAACTTGTACACGCACTCAGAGAGCGTGTGCAACAGCGTGACCCCATGCGCTTGACTATCGCAATTCCCTCTTCTATTTACGATTTTCGCGAAAAATAACTTGATTCTAATCCAGCAACGACATCGGGCCAATCCGTTGACTGGAACATTTCGATCCGAGACCTCCATTTGTTTATTCGTCCCAAAGAAAATTACAAAAAATTACAAGGCACAATTACAACCACAATTTAATTTAAAAATTAATTTTATTTCAAACGGTATATCTGTAAATTGACAACTAGTCAGAGACAAAGTTCAAAATATTGAATTAACAATCAAATAATCTATCTGAAGAAACAATGAAATAAAGATTAAAAATTCTAAAATGATGTACAATCTCTGATCCCTTGATTGACGTTGACTTGGATTTACCTTTGCTGATGGGTATATACCAATATATATACACCGATACGTGTCCGTTAGTATATATACTTATATATAATTCTTTCATTCATATGTTACATCTCGATACTCGTTATCGCATATAAATCATCCTATACAAATACGTAACTTGCGCCCGTTAATACATATCTGTTTAACTTTAACGTCGTCCCCGAAATCCTACCCGAAGCCGGCTTACATTTGCAGATCGTCGACCCTTATATACACGTACCGCGCGAATAATCGGACAAATTAAAAGGCCCCTTGGCATACAAAATTGATTTTTGCATCAACCAAAGAATTGACAACACAATTGTTTTTTTTTCTATCTTTTAATTAAGTTGCAACCATTTGATAACAATGTAAAAAATGTACAATTGATGGATTATATCTTGAATGGATACAATATAACGGCTATTCAAGGCGTCAAATCTGATAAAAATATGTACGAAAAAAATAGATTGAATTTAAAAGATTTCTGACATCCAGGAGGGCGTCCACAGATGAAATCGCATGCTATTTTAAAAACAATCCGGCGAGTTTCATTTCTATAAATCCGATAAAATTGTTCGCTTCTGTAAGATAAAAAAAAACAAAGTAACGGGAAAACGACAAAAAATGTGCAGCTATTTCCTCCTGGGAAAATCGTAATTGACAAAGTCAATTTGAAAACAAAGCCCGGTATCGGTGCTGCGTTCATTGTGAGCAAATTAATGATTGAGGTCCCGAGCGCTCGCTTGTTCAGACGCACATTGGCTTTGCAATGTCGCGGGGCAAACGAAAAAGCCCTCAACTGATGCAACGAACAGGAATGTAACTGTAATATATACAAATACACACAATGATCAAAATAAGCTCCTCCGCTCTTATGTACAATATAATCATTGCTAAATTGTCAAAAATATCTGCACCTAACTAAATAAACATTCTTGGCTATCTGTCCCTGCTTAACCATTATCAATCAATCTCTCCAACATTCTGTGTTTTCTTCTTTTTTTTTGTTTGTCCTTTTGATTCATTTTCATTGTGATCGGCGCACCATAATGAATTAATTGTTA
Source organism: Trissolcus basalis (assembly GCA_025266255.1). Taxonomy (NCBI): domain Eukaryota; kingdom Metazoa; phylum Arthropoda; class Insecta; order Hymenoptera; family Scelionidae; genus Trissolcus; species Trissolcus basalis. The sequence continues at coordinate 12,006 of JAAMPD010004301.1, forward strand.
ATTACAAACTATTCTTTATAGAATTTGGGACAGGTTGGAACGAGTGGAATAGGTCCGGCATAAGAATGTAGAAATCCGGTTCAAAAATTGTTACAAAAGGAAACGCAATCTCATACCGACCTGTCCCAAGCTGACAACCAAGACATTACATTTTAGATCCGTTACTGTGTGTCTTATACTACGAATATATTCATTATATAAGTCATTTATAAATTATTTATAAAGTTGCTACATATTATGAAATATAAAATAATTTTTTTCGAAAAATTTATTATATTCACATGACAAATATAAAATATTAATATATTTCAAAATATATTTTACGTATAGGATTTTTTATATTTGAAATATATTCAATATATAAGTCATTTATAAATTTATTTTTTATCGGCAATAAATTATATCAATAAAATATTAAATTAATATACTTGACTTTAAAAAAATTATATTTAATATAAAAAATATAACATTTGAATATATTTACATGTACATTTCTAATCCTTTGGGTTTTCCCACAAGAACAAAAATAAATTTCAAATTTTCTATATTTAAAATATATTCGTATATATTATATATGAATTTGATATGTTATATATTAAAATATAATATACATGAATTTTATCGAAAAAAAAAATATTTATATGATATATTATGTGACATGATTATATGATTATATATAATATAAAAATTTTTGATATATTTACATATATATTTTTGTCCCTGTGGGAAGATCACTTTTTTACCCTCCGAGATATGAAGTCTCATGCAATTTCGCTGGTTACCTTTTTTTGAACTATTTTCCTAATCATTGACAATGATTGTTGCGTCACAAGTGCGTAAACAGTCATAATCGAAATATAATTGTTATCGTCGGTTGCAGTACCACTAACGATTCCAAATTACTACATCATTTATCTCAAAATTTTCGGTCCGAACATGTTACATATCTTATCTTGTTTGGTTTTGTTTTATTCAATTATTGTATTACATTTTTGTTTTCAAGTGGCTGAAAATGAAAGACGTTCTGTTGACCTTGTTGTTTGTTTGTTTGTTTGCAGGAGAGATTGGGTTGTAAACAAAAGTTGGGCGCGATAAAATATGGTCTCTCTGAGTGAGAGTCAGGATGTAATGGAAGCAGACAACTCGTCCTCAATGTCAAAATCTTAAAACAAGGATGGAGGTGTCGAAACCGATATTAGGCGTTTTGCTCGCCTTATTGTTTGGCGGCAATGCCGTTATCGCGGATATTTTAGTGTTTTCCATAAGGGATCAGCACCAGATCGAAGGCGAGTTCAGAGACATGCCTGCTAAATTTGGATCACCTGTTCCGGCAGACGGACTCAAAGTATGAGCAATTTAATTATTAATTAATAATCAAGTTGATTTATTTAGTTTGAATGGAAAAAAAAAATTTAGGTCATAAAATATGATTATACATCCAGAAATGTATAAGAAATGGATTTTGATATGGACGAATTTCCTATTATTAAAAACATCATATATTGACAATATATTATTCCAGGACTTATATATATGGATCAAATAAATAATAAAATATAAATATAAAAAAATGTGAACCTAGAAAGTAAATGATAAACAATAAAAATATATGAGTAATATATTAATATATTCTCCATATATTTTCATATATAATATATAAGCAATATATTGCCAATATTTAGTCCATATATGAAAAGTACTCTAAATAAATAAAATAATATATAAATTTTTGTATCGTTCCTAGTAAAAAAGATCATATATTGTCCATATATTATCAATATATTGATGTATTGTCAATATATATTTAATATATGGAAAATATATCTTCCTTTTTACTAGATTTATAAATCTATAAATCTCAATAAAATAATAAAAATATATCAACAATATATGATTTACTGAAAATCATATATTTTCAATCTATTGATAATATAGGAACAATATATCATCTTTTCTACGAGGTCATTTGAATGCTAATACCACGTTTCCGGACCAGTTGAACTGGGACTAAACAAATGCATAAAATCAATTATTAAATAATTGAAAATCATTAAACAAAATGAACATTCGAAAATAATGTAACACAGAGAGTTTAAAAAAAAGACTATTTTTGGAATTTTATTTGGGGAGCTGGAATGTATAATATATTACGAGTTTTTGGAATGATTTGAGATATTCTTAGACTAAGTCTTCATTTTTGATGAACATTTTTGTAATACGTTTTATTTTAAGTTCTCTGGTTGGATTAAGAAAAATTTTTATTGGATATAAGATTTTTTTTCTTTTTTAGTACGCATTTGAAAAAAAAGAGATGAACATTGTGAGAAATGTTTGTTCTTTAGGGTGGTTGAAAAAACAAGATGACAAAATGTATACAAAAAAAAAAAAAGAGTAACATTTTCCTAAAATTATTAAATAAATCGGCTGAAAAACGCGACTTGCAAGCTATCAACACGGTCGGAAAACAAGATTTCAGCGTGAGAGTAAAACGGACCTCCGAGTGCTCTGTATAAAATGCTAATTACGCGGTTGACATTATAAATTTGCACTTCCGGCTTTCAGAACCATATTCTAGAAAGTTCAAAGAACGTATTTATGGAAAATATCATCATATTTTTGAAAACTTCGAAGCGTTCAAACAATCACGAATTAAAATTATCTATCCGTGAAAACTGAATGAAAACTCAAAAAATGAGTTCAAAAAATGAAACAAAATTAACATTTTTGTAATCCTCGACCTTAAATTAAACGAAAATGTTTATTTTCCCGTTCGAAAAACTTGAAAAAGTTCTTTAATTTTCAAAAAAACATTTTCGACTTCAAAGATAATTTCGGTCCAGTGCTTAGAACAGCAGGTTTGCACTTCAGGGACGAGGGTTCGAATCTTCACCAATGAACTTTTTTTTCCTTGAATTTTCATTTTTAAAAAAACCAAAACAACAAAATTAAATCAATAAAATAATTACAATAAAATACAAAAATTGTTGAAACTAAAAATAATCAAATTTGTATCATTTCAGGGAATGGTTGTTTACGCTGATCCCCCGAACGCATGTGAGGTGATCAAAAAGCCTCCAAACGTGACGAACTACGCTGAAAATTGGATAGTTTTGGTGGCAAGGTACAACTGCACGTTCGATATCAAGGTCCGGATGGCACAGGAAGCTGGATATGACGCCATTATAGTGCATAACGTCAACAGCAATGAACTCGGTAAAAAAATTCAAACGAATTCACATCTTTCCCTAGTAATAACGATCATATATATTCTCCATATATCAATAATAGATTAAAAATATATTATTCCAGAAATAATATATTCAATATATTTACCAATATATTATCAATATATTGATATATAATAATTGATATTATATAATATATAAGTCAGGAATAGAATATCAAAACAATATATTGATAAATAAATATATATTGATATATTAATATCAACATTGATATATAATATATAATATGAGTCAGAAATAGAATATGAAAACAATATATTGATAATATATTGTCAATATATGTTTGATATATGGATAATATATGGTCATATGTTGTTTATATATTGTCAAAATATTAACATTGCATTGTTATTATATTATTTCTTTACGGACAATATATTATCATTTTATATCATTATTTTTACTAGGGTTATCATAAATCTTACAGAAATGGGACCAAAAAAATGGAATTGTAATTAAAATAAAAATGAAATTTGTTTTTCAGAGCCTATGTCGACTAGGAATCCATACGGTCTAATAATACCAGCTGTGTTCGTTAGCGAAATAACGGGCCTGATAATACGTGAGAGTTACTTGTACAACCGACTTTATTTCATCGTGATAAACGACGATCTGCCGTTCAACATCAATACACATCTTCTTCTACCGTTCGCAATAGTCGTTGGAATATGCTTCTTAGTTATGGTTATATTTATGGTAAGCTATCGTTGCGCAGTTATCGCTCTAATATTCTTATTCCAGCGATAACGAGTAACTGACACACTGCCTTGACTGATCTTTTGTTTACATTCCGGCGTTTCAAGCCGAGTGAATCATAATGCTTCATGGCAATCAATCGATCGCCCGTTTTCAACTTAATCATCAATATTTATAATTGAAAAGTCATGTACCATTTCAATACTCGGTATTGATTTATTCAAATTCAACCCTTTGTTATTAAAACTTGAACATTTAGCGTAAATTTTATTTGTCGTTGGTTAGAATTCATTTACCACGAACTGTTTTAATACCATTTTGAATTTTTGTTAATTTTGTGTTTGGTTTTAGATTGTCAAATGTATAAAGAACAGGAGGAGGCTACGAAGGTACCGATTGCCTAATTCCAGTCTGAAGAAAATACCGACGCACAAGTTCACCAGTGGCGACCCCTATGAAACGTGTGCCATTTGTTTGGAAGATTACGTTGAAGGGGAAAAGTTGCGAGTTCTACCTTGTGCTCACGGTAATAAACTTGAGTTTGAAAATCTATAATGGGATAAGCGGTAAAAAAAAATTTTTTTGGCCAGGTTTTGTTTGAGGCGTAAAGAGAAACACTGATTTTAAAAATAGTGTTTAGATTTAGGTAGAATTAGATTTATAAAAAGAAATACTCATTTCTATATTAACCTTTTTTTTGTTTTTTTATTTTAATCAATCAAACCCAATGCACTTTCAATTCCAGTTTCAAAATAGTTGAAATGTCATACTGTCTGATTGTTTCAATGAAGTTGGATCTTTTATTGTTTTTTCATCGAAATATAAGCCAGAAGTACAAAAACTATAGCGGGGAATTTATTTGTGAGAAATTGAGATACGAAATTAATTGAACATTTATGTTTGCAGTACTATAAAAGGTGCTACTTTGAACAATTTAATTTTCACTGTAGCCTTTAAATAAATAATTGAATGAATAGTTAACAACAATGATAAAAAAATTAAATAAAAATGTACCAGAAAATATGTACCCTTGAAATTCAGAATTACACAAAGCTATGATTGAAGTTCAAAGTTAGATGAGTCAGTAAATGAAAGAACATTCTTTTGCAGTTTATCACAGCAAGTGCATAGACCCATGGCTGACGAAAAATCGTCGAGTTTGTCCCTGCTGTAAACGTAAGGTTTATGCCGCCGATGAAGTTGACACTGACAGTGATTCCGATTCTGACGTCGATGATGCAACTCCATTGATTAGAAATGGTCATTCCGGTAAGAAGAATGAGATTAAAATGACAAATCTAAAGAGACTTCTCTCACAAACAAGAAACAATTAATTTATATGTATATATAACAAACTTGTTATATATACATATAAAAAAAGATATGTCATTTTAAATATTTAATTAATAAATGAGTGTTCTATAATTAAATTTATTTATATTTATGTCATTATAATTATAGTATATAATAATATAATATAATTATTATATTCTTAGTAACATATTAATATTATTATGATTTAAATTTATTCATATTTATATATTAATAATTTAAATAAATTGATGTTATATTCAATATTATTATATAATATTAATATAAATAATAAGTAATATATCAATAAAACAATATTAATATATTTTTATTACTAATAATGATTATAAATTGTCATATATTTATTAATCATTTATATATCATTATAATTATATAATATATTATAATATATTACATATAATTATTATATTATATTACTAGTAATATATTAATAAAACAATATTAATCTATTTTGATTACTAATAATAATTATTATCATATATTTATTCATTATTTATATATCATTATGATTATAGTATATAATATAATATAATTATTATATATATGACATAATTATTTATATATTAATAAATTTTTTATTTGATTTATTTTATATATAATTTTTATTGCGTATGTTTTATGCTATGATATAGTAATTTTATAATTTGTAAATAATTTTTAATGTTAAATATTATACTTGTAGGGACACAAGGTGGGACATTCACACCCCAACGTGAAAATCCTTTCATGCAATCAGAGCGGAGATCCAGACAGCGTTGGAACTCCGAAACGTCAGGCAGCAGCTACGAGTCGGTCAGATCGAACTTGCCGTTCGACGACAACGAGAGCTATAACAATGAAGACATTACCACTCCTCTGCTTAGAGTTTCTGATAATCATAGTATAAACGGTATGACCTTCTTTGATAGCCTGTTTGTCTTTTGCATCGTACTATTCTTTTTTTGTTCTGACCGTTTTTTGTCTTTGGTGTACACCTCGTTTTGTACAATTCCCACTTACAATTTATTTCCAATCGCGTTTCCCGATTCTACATACGTTTGTTTGTATTATCGATTCTTACACAACCATTCGAACAATGTTTTTATTGTACAAAAAAAAAAAAAAAAAATTTTTTAAAAAAAAAAAAAAAAAAAAAAAAACGTTGGAAAAATACAACAAAAATAATTTTTAATTGTTTGAAAAATAAAATTGACGAGAAGGCTCTGAAAATTGATATTAAATTTAAAAAATAAAGAACAAGACGAGTTTGTAAAAAAAAATAAAAATAAATTAATAACAATAGGAAAAATGGTATAAAAAGTTGAGGTCAAATTGAAAACAAAGAAAAAGGAAATTATAAAAAATGTGTACAAAATTATAAAAAGACGATTTTTTAAATAAAATAAATCAATAACAATTTTAAAAAAGTTGATGTCAAATTGAAAAACAAAAAAAAACGAAATCATAAAAATTTGTAAAAAATTTATAAAACAGAGTTTTTTTTAGTAAAATAAATCAAAAACAATAGGAAAAGTGGTACAAAAAGTTGATGTCAATTTGAAAAACAAAGAAAAACGACAGTCAAAAAAAATTTACAAGATTGTAAAAATAGAATAGGTTAATAAATATGAAAAAAGTTGAAAAAAAAAGTTAATGTTAAAATTGAAAACAATGGAAAAGGAAATTAAAAACAAATGAGTTTGTAAAAACAAAATACATTAATAATAATTAGAAAAATGGTACAAAAAGTTGATATCAAATTAAAAGATGAAGAAAAACAAATTTAAAAAAAAATTTACAAGTTTGTAAAAATAAAACGAGTTAATAATAATAAAAATAAGTTTAAAAAGTTAATATTTTCATTGAAAACAACGAAAAAACGATTAAAAGTAAGGCATTTAAAAATTATGAAAATGTGTTATTGTTATCGAGTTTGTAAAAATTAAATAATGGGAAAAGTTCCAAAAGTTAATTTTACGTTTTCGAAAAAAAAAAAAAACAAATGTTAGAAAAATATAACGAAAATAATTTTTTGTACTAAAAATAAGATTTATAAGAAAAATAAGAAAAACTCTAAAAGTTGATATCTAATAGAAGAACGAAAAAAAACGAAATTAAAAAACAAACGAGTTTGTACAAATAATATAAATTGATAGCAATTAGAAAAATTAGAAAAATGTTACAAAAAGTTGAGCTCAAATTGAAAAACAAACTGAAAAAAATTAACAAGTTTGTAAAAATAAAATGAGTTAACAAAAGTGAAAATAAGCCGCAAAAAAAGTTAATATTTAAATTGAAAACAACGAAAAAGCGATTAAAAAGTAAGGCATTTAAAAATTATAAAAATATGTTATTGTTATTGAGTTTGTAAAAATGAAATAATAAGAATACTGAAAAAGTTAATGTCAAACTTAAAAGTTAATGTTAAACGGAAAAAAACCGGATAAAAATTGAAATTAAATTAGGAAATAACAAAGCAAGAAAAGTAAAAATTGATAAAATGTTAATTAGAGTGAAAAACAAAAAAGAAATCAAAACAGAATTAAAAATGAATGAAACTAGTGAAAAATATATCGAATTGCATTTGTTGGAAAAACCAAGAAAGAGCCAAAACAGAAAAGTTGAAAAGTATAAAAGAAAAAAAAACAAGATTAAAAAAAAACGCGGAACAAAAAGCAAACAAAAATAGAAATGAAAAATACCAAATAAAACCTTGGGAGTTAGCCTCAGATCAATAACGTAACTTAATATTTTGATTACTTTCACATTGTTGTACTTTCGTTATCGCATTTTGTTTGTTCTTCTCTTATCGAAAGTCAAATTTTCAATTAACAGCCAGCTGATTGAGCCAATTCAAATTTGATTTACCATTAAAAAAATTCTCTCAACCATGAAAAATCGGAATTTGCGTATTCAATCAATACGTTAGATAAATATCACCAAGACGAATTCACAGCCACCTTTAGTCCGTCAAAGAATCCGATATGGTCGCATCAATCCAAAGTAAGTTGTATCGTATCAAATCTGCGCGGTTATTCAAATTTTAATTCCTTTATTGTTTTTCTTCTTCTTGTTTTTTCAGCTCTAATTTTCGCTACTTTTTGTGTCGGTTTGTCAATGCAATTTACACCTTTTAACATATGCTCCGACGGTAATCCGCCTGTAAAAATAAATTATGGCACTTGCAACCAACTGCCTTGCAAATTTCACAAAAATGGTGTTATGTCAACTAAGAAGAATGTTGCAACTGTTTATTTCAATGCAGGTAACAAAACAATTTGTTTTTATTGGTGTTTGTTTATGTATTTCAAAACAATATATAATATGTACTTTTATATATAATTGTATCTGATTTTTAACTTGTCAATTTTTATGTATAAGTTATATATAATTATGTATATTTATTTCTACATAATCTGAGTTTTATTATTATTATTATATAATACATATATTTGTTATATATAATTATATTTATAATTATAAAAAATTGGGGGTTTTGAAACTTTATTTGTACTTTTGTTTATGTTGTATTTATGTATTACAAAACATATATGTTTTGATATATAATTGTATTTGACTGTTAATTCGTCAATTAATATATAAAATTTAGGTATAATTTATTTATAATTATATACATGTTTATATATAATTTATGTTTTAAAAATTTTGTTTTTATTGTTTTCTATCTATTCCAAAACATACAATACATAATTTTATATATAATTTTATCTGACTTTTGATTCATCAAGTGATGTGTATAATTTGCATATAATTTCTATATATAATGTCATATACATTTATGTATTATTTAGGTTTTTTAAACTCAGTTTTTATTTTTGTTCCCATTGAAAGTTTCACTTTCAGTGAAAATTTTTTTCTTTTTCTATGGGTTATACTAATACTAAATGAAAAAAAAATGTGTTGTTTATGTTTTAGCATCAGATTTGAATGATTTAGTGATCAAGGCCGAGGCTAAGGTTCTGGGCTCGTATCAAAGTATTGCATCTCGAGAAGACAATTGCTTATTCATCCAAAACTCAAAGTGCCCGGTAAAGGCCGGCGATCTCGTGGAATTTACTTATGAATTTTCGATTCCGTTTTATGTGCCCAGACAAAACGGACTAATCAGAGTCTTATTTTACAACGAAAAGAACGAACTGCAGACGTGTTTCGAGATGCCCGGATCCATCGTCTGAAACGGGATTGATATATTTTTTTCTTGTTGACTTTAAAAAGAATTGTTATATGTTGTACAATTTGTTAAATTTAGTTAAAATAAAAAAATGTAATGAAAAAATTGTTATGACCAGTTTAGAATTATCTTATTTATTATTAGGTTACCCCGATTAATTGCCGAATATTGTAAATTATTTTTGTGCCTCTTCCTGAAACGTAACTATTGTCATTTTAGATGTATATAATGACATTACGAATGTAATTTTTTTAATCTTATCGTCTGCTTTACCGAGTTTAATTTCTTGTTTCAATTTACCGAAAAAAAAATTTTGCATTCTATCTTCTCTACAAAGTAAAAAAAAAGCATTAGAAAATAAATATCTTTCGGATACTTTTCATACTGATAATGTGCAAAAATAAAAATAAATTATTTGATTAGAAAAATTGTGTTGTTATTGAATCAGAATTTGACCCCCAAAATTTGAGAAAAAATTTTAAATTGTGATGTTGAGAGAAAAAAAAAAAAAAAAAAATTGTAAGATAATGAAATAATTCACGTCACGTCTTTATTATTTTTTTCGCAATTTTCTGGCGCCCAAATTATAATAATTTAAAAAAATTCAATTTATAATTCTATTTATTCTAATTAATAATGTATCATTAATTATTAATTCAATAAAACAATTTTCAGTTTTGAATAATTTGAAATGTTTTTTTTTTATTTTTGCAAAAATTTTTTGTATGTTACAAGAAGTACCATAAATACAAAAATGTACCATCAAAATTAGAATACTTTTTTTTCATCAGATTGATATATACTACTTTTGTTCAAATTATATAGTCATTAATTTGTTTCAACGTTAACTAATTATGATGAATTTATTGATAACGGACAGGTGAGATACATTAAATATTATGTTACCTTATTATTAGGTGTTATAATTTGAAGTATAATTAGACAAACAATGAATGAATATAAAAAATGTCAGATAAACGTTATTGAATTTCACCCGAAAACTAGTATAAAATTCGGGGCCTCTGCCAATTCATCATCATTAACAGCAACGAGTTATTCAAACAATTATCATACAAATCATTTGTATAGCAAATCATTTTCTGCACACTCATTTGAATATAATACATTTTTCAAATACCAAAAATGTCACCTTTCGTAATTTGTAAGTATTTCTTTCATTCGCAAAAACAAATACAATTCTTCCAAACATTAAAAAATTATTCAAACAAATTATTTGCAAAATTTCGAGCTCCATTTTATACTATTGAAAAATTTTTTTTTCCTTCTTGTAATCAAAATGTAATTAACATGTAATATTTTTAATTCATATTTCGGGTTTTAAGAAATTTAGTCAGAACATTACAAAAAATATTTGCAAAAGTGAAACAAAAATTGTAAAAATAAAAAAAATGAGAGTGCAATTGTATACCAAATTGGAATGTTTTTTTTTAAGTTGTTGCAACCATTGCAATGTTCGCGGCACCTTCTTTACAAGAAGCTGGACACCCCGCAGTTACGTCTTGCGTGCACTACCCTCCACTTCCAAACCGAGTGGCCATTGACGGATGTAATTCCGATCGCTGTTACTTCAAAGTTGGCACCCAACTCAAAGGAGAATTAGAATTCACCACACGTAAGATATAACATTTTCCTTAAAACTACTTCATCCAATTTAATTCAATTTCTCACTTTCTTTTAACAACCCAATAATCAAATTATATATGCAATATTATATACATCATATATGTCTAATTTTTCATTTTTAATTTGATACGATTTTGAATTACAAAATGAAATTTATATTATAATTAATATTCATGACGTAATACATATATAACAACAGATATTTATGTTGTAATTTATATAATAATTAGTTATACGAAATTTTATATGAAATTTTATCGATATAAAAAAATTTTTTTCATGATTTTATAATTCGGTAATTTTTAGTTCGTATTATAATTATGATATAAAAAAACGAAAAATAAATTATATATTGATATCTGTATCTCTAGTCAAAATGGTCATATATTATCCATACATAAAACATATATTGACAATATATGAACAATAAATAGTCCATATATGGAAAATACTCAATTATATATGATTTGATGAAAAGTAATATATCGTCAATAATATATGGGCAATATATGATCTTTACTACTAGGGGTATCATATATATCAATATTTTTATATAATGTAATATCTATATTATTATTTTATAGAATGAAATATAATAATTAAAATTTATATAACTGAGGAAAAATAATTATGAAAAATGAAATTGTTTTTTTTTATTTTATGAATTTAATTGTTAATATTTTGTTTTTAAATTTTAGGTCAAAAAGTTATGTCGCCAGCAGTTGATGCTTGGGGATACAAATGGTGGTTCTATCAACAGATTGACACCTCTGCTCTGAATGTGTGCTCGGTTATGTCACCAAATTGGAATCGGGATGCAGTTTGAACGGACAGACTAACTACAAGATTGATTTGTCCATGCCAATCCCTGCCGATACCCCTACTGGAAACATCGACGCTGAAATTTACATCAAGGATAGATCTAACAACGACATCGTCAACTGTTTCCGTATTAGTGTTAACTTTTACAACTAGAAATATTACCGAAAATGTATTCCTTTTTAGATAAAATAAAATAGTTGTTAGTTTTCAAGTACATCTGCATTTCAAATTATTTTCTTTTCTTTATCATTAATTGAAATTATAATCAACCCCTTGAGAAATAGTAACAAATCTGAATTATTTAGAGCTGCTGAAATTATGAACGAAAATGAGTGCGATTTCATAATCTCGGTGCTTTAATGGAAATCAGATTTCATTTACAATAATCATTATTTTCTTGACAAATAACGACGACGGTGGAATGCCGTCCGCGATATTCCTGCGCGACATTTTTCTTCACAAATATATTCCCAAGTTGGTAACTTGTACTTACAAAACCTAGGCTGCAACAGACGCCGCGCCGATCGGCAATCACCGACCGGCTGACTCATTATTATTAAGCCCCTTTTTCTATCCTAATCATTATTGAGCTCGAATTTAGTTCAGGCCTCTCGCGAGCGCGGTTCCATGAATGCATAAACGTCCGCTACGAAAATTAATAAGAGTCTAGTTTTTTGTCCCGCAACATTTTATAGCCATGCTCATACGAATTACCCGATCGAACTTGCGCAAAAAAATTGTCCATATATGGCCAGTGTTGCAATTTCATCACCGGGTTGATATTAAAGTAAAAAAAAAGTCTCATGCAAATCCCCGCATATTTCTGGAAACACTAATTGTTTGGTCCAAAGTGAGAGTTGACTTTCCAAAGTAAATAATACATTTCAAAATGAAAACATTCATGATGATCGATTCTCGTTTTAATGTAAATCAGCCTTAATGAATCAGTGTGACTGTCAGAACGAATTGTTTTTCAATTTTGTTGGTGTCGCCATCTGTAGAATCGAAACTGAAGTTTGGAAACCAACCCTTGGGTTATTTTTGAACGCACCCCCGAAGAATGAGTTTGTGTGACTGGACTAATGAAAACGTACCCCCAATTTTCATGAAAACCCATCTCAAATTCTGTGCGAGTTTTCAACGGAGTGACAATCGGTGTGACAAACATTTTAGGTTCGTATGATGAAAGTTTTAACGTAATACACGTAACAGTGTCCATGTGAGATAACTTTTTCTTTTTCGCAACCTCGGAATGAGAAATTAAAATCTACAGTGAATTGTAATAGGTGGAACTAAATTGGAAGTAGGGGGATAAACAAGAGATGAGTCAAACTGGTATGCCCCCGGGGCGATTAGGAAATACGCCAGGCCGCAGGCTGGACGAGGACGGCGGCATAACGGGGCCTTATAGGCGCGTCTTTTCGCACTCCGAAGAAAGCGAATAGGAAAACTGGTTTGCGATATTCCGAGAATTGGCGCTGACCGCGACCGTTAGAGGGCCGACCGAGAAACTCGGTAGCATCGACATCTATCCTAATGACCGATTCAGTGTGGTCGTGCCGGCCAAAACTTACGTCTTCCTCCGTGGAGCCCTCGTCGTTATCTTGGAGTACGAATCGCACGTCATTGTTGTTGGTTGCAAGGGTGGGAAACTTTTTGTCCTCAGGGTTGGGCTTGCGCTTGACGTCCGGCGACCCGGGACTCTCGAGCATGTCCGTAACCATGAGCTCGGAGCGCACGCTCTGGGGCGAGGCGACGTCGTCGAGCGGCGACATCGAGCCTGCGTCGACGTCCCCGCTATCGAGCACCGACATTGTTCATTCATCAAACTTTCGTCTCACCGTCGCTCCATTTTTGCCCGCAGTTTGGACGCGGGTCACGTGGTCGCGATCACGTGGGGGACACCTTTCGGAAAAGTTCCGGCAAAGTTGGCGATCGCGCACGCGTACCTCGAGATATGGCAGAGACGCGAGGTCTGGACACCGCGTTCGCGCGCGTGCCTCTCGAGAATGGCCTCAAGGCGAAAGAAGCAAAAGAGCCGAGTGGCGCCGCCCGCGGCAGGAGGGGGCAAATCTTCCAAGTGTCGAACCGCTACGACGTCCATCCCTACCATACACAATGACTCCCAGCCTCTTCTTCATCCAACACATTCTCAGCGGCTCTTCCAAAAGATAGATAACCTGTTTGCGTCATCTCCCCGGTGCCCGGCCCTGCATTCTCAATCATAATTCTCATCTCCAATGTTTGTCTTGGTTACCTGCCTGCAAACAAACTCTCTTCCTTATACAAATTCGCAGAAACGCAATTGTCCCACCTTATTATTTTGAGGTTAGCTCTCGAAAGCTTCGAATATTCGGTTACAAAACATTGAAACTGGTCCTGTTGTACGATTGCGAAACCTGGAAAGTAACTGATAGCACGATAAGAAAGCTCCAAAGCGTTTATCAACAAATGCTCGAGGGGCATTTCCAAGATCTTCTGGCCGAACTGGATTACGAATGACAAATCATGCATGCAGTGGATTTGGTTACATGAATTTGGTAATCGGACAAAGAGACTAATGACGAAATAACCAAAGAGAAAATTTGGTTATCTCAAGCCTGAAGTTGGGTACGAGTTTAATGCGCAGGCGCAGTCGAGTTTTGGGATTGTCGTCTTCTGCAGTTGCGTCTTTTTCTCGTGATTCGCTTACACTGAGAAGAAGATGTTGAACTATCGATTGCGCAACACTGATCTACTAATGACAGTTAGTAGATTAGCTGGACGAATTAGCTTGTCAGCGCGTTGACATTCCTCCATACGTTAACCCAAATACAAACCGGAGCAAAACACAACGATCGGCTCGTTAAGAAGGAATGTCCCGACAAACGCATAGTTGTGCGACCGGAGACGCGACCCAAAAAGTGAGATTTATTTGATTGCAATTATTGCTTCCTCTACCAAATAATTTTAATTTACAATTACGCCTCAGAAACGTAACGGTTCCAAGGATACGCATGATCCACATACCCTTGGCCAATCAAGTCAAGAATACCTTCTCCGCGTTTATTCTTCTCACGTTTCCTTATATGAATAATCCCGCTTGACAAAAAAACGCAGATTAACATTTTTTTCACAACCTGTGAAAAAATTTATTGAAAGACTTGCGTTACACCTGTGCTGGAACTCGCATGCTTCTGCCAACATTTTATGACCTAACCTGAAACTTTCACACACACTGGGCCATGAGGGTACTTCTCTAGGATTCTGAGATTTTGGGTTTTTGTTTTTTTTCAGATTACTACAACGTTAAAGAAAATCGATAAAGTGTTTTCAACCCAATAAATAATTATAGTGGGTTTTGAAATTGAAGGTTTCGTCAATTTTTCGAAAACTTGGGGTGCATTTCTATGACTGTAAAAAATGAATGGACCTAGGGGTGAGATTTACAGGTTATTCTTATCCATCGAAATGGTGTTCACAACACTGGTCTGGCGATAAGAATTTGTTGTGCAGATATAAAGGAAAGGGGTTATAATAATCACGTGATGGGAGATCTTTTTTTGCAGTAATATTTTATACGAACGGACATTATATGTCGTATCGCTCGAGTCCGATGGCCTTTCTCATCAGAGGGTTACTTTCATACATGGCCTCCCTATCACACGTGTGTCGTGTGTATTCTTTGCAAGAATCACGTCGCTATCTGCATCCGGCAAAGACGCTCCGCAAAAGACGCAAAAATATGCTCGCAGATTTCTCCTGGGAAGCGCCAGTCAATGTCGTTCGACATCCCTTTGCATACACCGCTCTATTATCTAGCCACTCCGGAGTCTCCGGATCGTACTGAAAAAAATATTGCATCCATTCTTCCATGCATCCGTCTTTTCATGTTTATCATTATGTTCGGAGTCAGTGTTTCCATTTTTACGATTTTTCTTGTACACATTTTTTTTTATAACCGTTTGCACAATAAGCTTCGGCAATAAAAGTTAATGAGATGAATTCGATTTGCCAGTCGGGATATTCCGATTCCCCGACAACTTGTTTTCGTTTCCTTTTTCTTTTTCTCAACAATCTTTCTAAACCACTGGGTAAATAAATGAAAGTCGTTACTCAAATTAGTCGAATGATTAAATGGAATCTGTTATCATTCCCGGTGTACTTTTTCCTCCCTCCTTTTTAATTATAATTTCAAGAAATTATCATCGGGAACAAGTCGATGCTGCAAGGTAATCAATCGTAAGACCAAGCTCATTAGCGTTGGGTTTTGTGGTACACATGTTCACGTTGTGATTAATGCTTTGCAGTTATTCGGAATTCTTGTTTCTTGCACATTTTATAAGTTATACCGATTTCTGCTTACATTTCGTTCACAAATACTCTATATAACATTCTTCGACCAATCGCAATTAAAATTTTTCATCTAACATGAAGGTTCATTTCTTGTCTTAACGATTATGCCTAACCTATCAAAAAGAGCTGAATTTATAGGTCGCGAAAAATGATTCCTTTTTCTTTTCGCCGGCCCATATCGAATACGAAGTCACATGTGTGTATAACTGACAGAGAGAAGGCACGAAGATAATGGTTGCGCGTGCAAGAACGTTCGGAACAAGGTGCGCTGGTCACTGGGGCGTTGACCTGATGTTGGACCGGACCAAACCAGTGCGAGAACGCCACGGAATCTTGGGCAGTCACATGAAGCCGACATCCAGAGAGGGAAAAAGGAGCGTGCGCCAAGCCTTCACCGTTCATAAACCTGCTGACTCTCAACCGACCACAATGTTGTGCTTATATTTTTTCTCATCGTCCTTGCATACAAGTTTTCCCTCCAATTTCTCTTCTTTTCATATCTTCCTTTCACAATAGACGATCGACATTTTTATCCTCCTACAAGGTCTTCGCCGCGCCTAAACTGGCGCCCAAATTCCATCTTGGATTTTTACAAAACTCGTGGATTCTCACATCTCTTCTTCAGACGTATTCAATAAACAATTTTTCCAATTACCTTTGTAAACCTCATAACCTCAATATCATTTTCTGTTTACGATAATCTGATAGCACTCCTGCTCATAATTTTTTTTGAATATGTAGTTTGCAATTTTGTTGCTAACTTCCTAGATATCTCTAACATTGTCCAATAGGGTGTAACTGTGTTTTATTTATAACATATATTTGGTAAAATACCCGCACGGATGAAAATATATTTTTAAAACATACACGCAATATATTTTTCGTGTAGAAAATATATTCCGGCAATAAGTATATTTAATTTGTGTTTTTTTAATACATAAATTCCATTATATAAATTTATAAAATATAGAATAGAATATATTTTGGCGGATATATTTTCAACCGTGAGGATAATTAGTTTATAGAATCAATTTACCAAAACTAGTTGGTGTGGTGGTAACGTTTTCAGCTTGTGATCAGGAGGTCAGGGGTTCGAATCCCCCTGGGCCAACCACTTGAAAAAAAGTGTTTTAGTTTGAATGACTTCATATAATACACCCCATTTAAATGTTTAACTATACTTTAGCTCAAAACAATTTGTGGCGATTCCCTCCGATATCATGAAATAGTAAATAAACAGTTGGAAAGGAACATTGAATTTTTATAGTGTCAAATTTAAACTTTTTCTAGCCTTCATTCTAACTTCAAAAATCCATTCGGTTATCTTTGTCGATGCGGTAACGAAAAATGCTCATAGTGCGTGCAACAACGAGTTAATATAAAGAAATCGAATCTGACCGTCGGCAGACACTGTGCAACGAAAACTGATGACTGAGCTGTGTATATCTGCAAGGGTCACTTTTGAAAATCTAATTGGTCGTAACTGGTCACTTGACGCTAAGACGATATTTTGATTGGAACGTAACCTAAATTCCAATTCTCGGTAGTTATTGTTACTTGTTTCCATTCCATGAAAATTTTGTCTTCTTGTCAGTGCGACGGAGACGTTCAGGTATGTCATCGTTGCGCACGAGTTTCCGCCAATTACCAATTTGTTGTTTTCCCGCCGATGATCACAGCAGTACGTGCCAATTTCAAAGACACGTACGACGACGCTTGACTCCTTAAGCGCAGCAATGATACGGACTATCCCCCAACAATAATTGCACACCCCGACCTAGTCGGACCCCTTTGTTTGGGCGAATCTGAATAGCCTCTTGAGCTAGAGATTTTGCTCTTGTGCATTCCTCGAAAATTGATGCAGGACACAACAAAGATCGCATAATGAACATCTGAGAACATGCCCCGTCACTGCGTAACTCAATATCAGCGGGAGATTTATGCGTGCGATAGGTATATTGACGAAAAATAAAAATTCTCCGCGTCGACCTATTATTTTGTTACTTTCTCCTGGCTGATGGACGGGGAGGCCTCGAGCCTCAGTTCCCCGTCATCGTCATTTTTAATTGAACTCAGAAAGATCGAAATCCTCGAGAGTAATTATCTCCGTGCGTTACGTTCTACATCAATCGCCAATGTGTAACTCGAGTCTGATACCTTTTTGTCGACATTTTCTTCTGCCACGCTTGTTTCAGCTAATTTTCAGTGGATTTTTATGTGACTCAACGACTGCGACTTTTACTTAGGTGCAATATTTGTCGTCGGTTGGTTTTACGATTCACCGGCTTGTTTCTGTTCAAATTGATTCCCGACCAACGGAATTCATCAACTGCAACGCCATCTGGTACACGTTTTGGAAATTCAAGCCGTTCTACAGTTGGTAAGGCAGGTTTCTCGTGACCAATTGGAATCTTCTTTACCCATTTACCGACACAGTGAACATCGATTCGATTTTCTCAGCCTGTTTTACCGTTGGAAAACGTAACGAACGATCATCTGCTAACGATTTTCACAGGCATCAGAGGAAGTCAAGTAGATTTGAAAAGAACTAAGTCTGAGATTAGATATTTCAAACAGAATTCCGAGAATCGTTGGCTAAGTGGCGTATATATTTTTGGTCGGAATTTCAAAGGACATTTCGTAGTTTGTGCAAAAAGACGTGTCGAAAAATGTGACGCCGCATACCTTTGGACTTAGGACTCATAGAAGTTGCACGCCATGAAGTTAGCGTAACCCATAATTTGGCATCATCAAAGGAAGCCCATACGAGAACTCGTTCTCATGAATAAGCTATTACAAGATTTTATCCCGAACCGGCGTACGCGACGTCTCGACAGTTTCGACAAAAGGCCGAATCGTCACTTTTCAGGGTTGTTTCGTCCTTTCGTTTAACTAATCGATACCTCTGATTTTTTCCCAACATGCATCAATATTGTTTTTTGCTCAAATAAAATCTCATACGATTTCTAACCTAAAATCTTGGTTTTCTATCCAACCTGACAATTCTAAATCAGAAGATACGGCATTGATGAATTTTTTGTTTTCGACGAAGTACTTTCCGCACTGGTGTGCAATACAAAAAGTACTTTCAATACAGAAAGAGGAAAGAATTCCATCTTTTTGGACCCAACGTCTGTGATCCAATTTTGACCATTTTCAATCCCATATTTTTCGTATTTCTGCGTCGAGTTCGTCGACAAGTCAGCATCATTTTTCTGAAAGCTGCGTTCAAGCTCTACAAAACGCGTCTTTTCACTGCACACGCAAAATGTTCCTTGTTTTCCGCCATCAAAGAAGGATCCTACTGCAAATACCTACTTTTTGCTCTAAATTCAAAGTGGATACTCGTCAAATTCTCACATCACTTGTTATGAAAAATAGCATGTTCCATTTGTGCAAAAGGGAATTTTCTACAGTCGTACAACAATACCACTATCACTATCCACCCTCACGGACGAAAATATAAACAGTAAAATATATTTTAATTTCGTGGGTTTGAGTAAATTTTGAATCATCGATCATGTTTTAGTTAAACAAACCAAAAAACAAGTAAAATAACATTGTGATACGAAGAAAATCCACATAATACAGACAACTAACAATATTGAGTCGAGAAATGTTATCACTAGATCAGAATGCAAAGCCGGATACTGGTATGTTATAATCCACCTTCCTACCGCGCGGGGTCGGATGAAAAATGTTTGTGTACGAATAGTGATTGCGAAGATTTTTGCATCGGTGGGCCGGTCCAAAGTATTTAGCCGCTTCTCGCTCCTTCGGTCGGCTATCTTTGTCTTCATTTGTTCATGATCGAGAACTCGGTCTTGGCTCGTGCTCGATGATGACCTCTGACCGGCGAACGAGGCGAGGCCCGGTCGGACGAAGGCTCGGGCACGCGAGAACATCCAACATATCCCTCGGAGGCACGCGCGAGATCTCCACGTAATTTCTCGGCCGCCCAATTGTTCTTCTTACTTTTGACACGCTCTTTTACTTTGCAGCTGCGCCTCCATTAAAATATCACCTAACCTCAAATTTTCGTTTGCAATCATATCTCATTTTCGTTCTCTCGGTTTTTTTCAACGTTTGATCCCGAAGTACTTATCAATCCCCCTTTAATTTTTTTCTTCTTTTTGTTCCCTTGCACCGTCTCTTCTCTTTTTGTTTCCCTCGATTGTACGTCATTTTCAATTGCACTTTTTCATCACCAGGTGGAGTTATTTTATGTGCTCTCGGTGGCTGCTCACTATTTGACCAGACTTACCCCGCAATTAAAAGCTGCTAATGCTGCCATGGTTTAATTATAATTAACAAGTCACGCCTCTCACTCCGCCCCTTCGGAACTCGTCCGAACATAACCTTAAAATTATACGACCTGTGTCAAAGTCGCCTGTCTTGTCGTTTATAATAAAACTTTTGTCCGCCTTTTTGCCGGGGTTTTAACGTTTTCGCGCGGATTTCAAACGTACCATCTTAGGTATACATTATTTCATAAAACTTATCGCGCAGGGATTCCACAAATGACACATCAAGATCGTTCACGCGACAAACGACTTTAGTGCAACAGGTATAAAGATCTGTTCGATGATAACAGTAATTACCTAGCATGCGTCAGTCTAAACAAAAAGCCCTTCCGGCGAACGGGCATATCGAACTTAGGAGCCTTCGGGGCGCATGCGCCCGAGATTTTTTTTTTGTCCTTCCATTTAACAGATTATAACTCTTCGGTGTAAAATAATTGAAAGCAAACGATTAAAATGTTGGCTTGATTAAAATAAACAATTATTTTGTTTTCAGATGAATGTTGATTTTCCCGCCAATTTGAATTCCCAAGGAAAGCGCCCCAAGAATAAGATTGAGAGAAGCAACGCAAATAAAATAATCCCTATTATAAAGTTGCGATAAAGCTGGAAGTTAAGGCGAGTTATTTACTCTACGGTAAGGGAAGCTGAGGCAAAGTAATAATAATAAACCGAGAGAAAAAAAAGAAAAGTGAGTATAACGTATAACTCATCCCTGTGTATACACATTTTACTTGTATAACTTTTTTGCCAAGTTTGAATCAAATTTTTGAACCCCTCTTGTTTTGCAGGTTATGTGCGATTTGATTAGCAGTTTGGTTAGGGCATTTTTGTCTTTTCGAAGACTCACCCAAGACGTAACGCAGTCACCGCCCCCAAATGTCTGAAAGGCCGGGCCGCATCTGTACGTCATCGTGAGCTTCACCCTTGAACTCTAAGCGACGTCTTCACTCGAGCCACAACTTACCTGCAATCAACAAATTATCAACATTTTAATTATTTTATTCATTTTATTTATTTCAATACATTGCGCCTTACCCTCACGGATGAAAATATATCCTCCAAAATATATTCCATTCTATTATATATACTTATTGCCGCTTTTTATAAATTTTTTATATACAAAATATATTCTCTTTTATATATTTCATAACATTAATATAATAGAATTTATAAAAAATAATAATAAATTAAATATTATACTTATTTCCGGAATATATTTTCTACACGAAAAATATATTTTGTTTATCTTTCAAAAATACATTTTCGTTCGTGCGGGAGGAGTACGTAATTTTTATAATTCTCTGACATTCATAGTTAGTATAACTGGAAATTTCAAAATATGAAGATAATATAACCCCAACTTATTGAATTATACAAATACAAAACATGTTGAGAAAAGATAACAATTACAATAACAAGGCTACAAAAACAAGGTTAAAAAACAATCAGAAAATTGAAAACACAAATAGAGGTCGGTTGAGTGGTTATGAAAAAAAAAATTAATCCAACTATAATTCAAGTTTGAGAAAAAGGTCAACTGGATATTCATAACGCAAACGTTATGAAAAATTGTCTAATTATCGAAATTACAATACGAATCTACATATTGATTACTGACTATGTCAGTTTGGAGAGATACTTATCGTTGTACTACTGAGGAATATCGTGATGGTGTTCATGTTGAACGTCAATCCGTCACGTGGAAAAAATAAATAAATACAGAATATACCCGAGTCTTTCTCCTGTTGGCGAGGTACGAATATCGTCGGTTCGGGTTCCCTTTGCTGGATATGGTTTTATTTTTCGCGGGGCATTTATTTTGGCGCAGTTTGAAATTTTTAATAGTTGGTTAGAAGCTGATGATTAAAGGAATAAAAATATTGGGGGCGCTTAATATCTATACGACTGTAGCTCTCGTTTCGGGCTCATTAAGTTGGTTTGATGGTACATAGTTAGCGGTCGTATAACGTGATGCTGCGCCGTAAAAGGGGCTAGGAGATCGGCAGTACTAGGAAACGCCGAATCCGTTCGGCGAACCCGTACCAGTTTTGTTGGGGCAACTATATTTTTGCGCTTTGCGTTCACTTGGTCGCTCGGCGTCGGCGGTTCTCCAAATCTTGGACCCCCCTTTTATGGCTTAATATCGCGTTAAACAACTTTGCTATGACAGCTTTATAATGTCCCGGGATAATATACGCTGATTTATTTTGCTCTTTCAATTGCACCGCGTCTAATCTGCATTTATAACATTTTTGATGAACCTTGGACGGATTTCGGTTTCTATAATTCCTGGCGGTTCAATTCGGTTTATTGTTCGTTTCATTATCGTTTTCGCTCGTGCCACAGAAGCATCATTACGGAATCATTTCAATTAATTTCAAAAACCAATGAATACGAAATTGATACATCATTGTTTCAGGAATTATGGAATCATTTTTATAATGTGATATAATTTTTCACTTTTAGAAACAGTTTTGCAACTATATTTATAAATATATTGTCATATATTTCAAATACAGAAAATATATAATTCGAAATATATTTTTGTCCGTAAGATATATATTGATATATTTATCAATTAGCAAAAGATTAAACTTTGAATAGTTTATAGTAAAAAAATGATATATTGTCAATATACATTATCTATAGATTGACAATACATTATTTTTCATCAAATCATATTTGTTCATATATTGACCGTATATATTTGAGAATTTTCCATATCTGGACTATATATTGGCAATATATTAACAATTTTCCAAAACGATCAATATATTGTTCATATATCGACAATATATTGCCTGTGTATCGTCATATATTGTCCATATATTTTTAATACATTGATAGTATATTGTCAATACAATATGTATGATATATATGATCATTTTTACTAGAGTATAGTAACTCCCATTTTTCAATGAGTCAAAAAATTTGAATATCAGTCAAGATTTTGAAATAATACTATTGATTATAATATAATAATTATATTGAGCTTCTAAAATGTTGAAAATTTTGAAGAACAAACGTCGAATGTTTTGATGAAGCGAAATTTAATAAAACAATAAACGCGTGAGCGGTTAAAGTACACAATGTAATATAGACCATACATACATATATATACATATACACACATATATAAACGTGAGCATTATGAATATTCAGATGGACAACGCCTGGTATGACTACAGTTTGAAAATCCATTATTCATCGAGACGTATTCGTTGGAAATCGGTGCATGGGAGCGAATATGGGCGACAGACACGTTACAGTCAGCATCGTGGATACCACGCACGGGACAACCGGCAGGACGGAGGCGACCAGCGAGAGTGACGCGCATCGTCCCATCTTCGTTTTATTCCATCGGCAAGAATGCGCTCTGATAATTACTCGGAGCAAGATTCCGAGCAACTTACGTAATAGCTCTTGCTCACTTTTTTATAATCGAATTCCGAGGGACTGATGTGGCGCTGAACACAAATTCCGCCTTTTTACATCCGAGTGAAAACTATAACTTGTGGAACCTACGCGGAAA
Organism: Trissolcus basalis; assembly: GCA_025266255.1. Taxonomy (NCBI): domain Eukaryota; kingdom Metazoa; phylum Arthropoda; class Insecta; order Hymenoptera; family Scelionidae; genus Trissolcus; species Trissolcus basalis. The sequence continues at coordinate 36,087 of JAAMPD010004301.1, forward strand.
CCAAAAACATCCGAGGTGTGATGTTGCGGTTGGACGATGGGGAGGGGGGCAAAAAAAGGCGACGTGAAAATGAGACGAGGCAACTGAAAGTGAACAATAAATGTAACCGAGAGAAACGAAAACAAAGATGGGAAACAAAAACAGAAGAGAAAAGCAAACAGGGAGAGGTAAACACGGTGGCAGAACTTGGCAGAACCGAAAAAGAGATGGGAAACAATGTGAAAACCAAAACATAAAGTAAACAAAACAAAGGAGGCTAAATTATAAACAATATGAAATGAAAAGTAAACGAGAAGAGGTCGAAACAGTTGGTGCCTTTGATTATAATACTTTGGAAGGAGGGAGGGAGGGAGAGAGAGAGAGAAGAAAAAAAAATGAAATAATATGTCAAATGTATGGCATTCTGATTTACATAGGCGTTACCCTCGGTTTCTCGATAGACTTTCAAGTTGAGGCTTTTAATTGTCGACGTGATTTGTTGGGCATGCTTCGTGGGTCTTAAGACCACGCATTAAGGCGGTACGACTTTTTGCAGCTGATCATTAGTGTTTGCTTTATTGCCTGCAAAAACTCCTCGCTTCATGACATTTCTGCCCATCAAACTTGACTATTCCTTCAATTCCGTAATCCCCCATGAAAATATAACACTCTTGGTGTCTCAAGAATTTATAAACTGTTATAATTCATGAGAGTCAAAAGTTTTCTAATTACCCTCATGAACGAAAATAAAGTTACAACAAATATATAACAATTATTCAATGGTTACCTATGTCAATGCTTTTTACCTTAGTAAAAATGATTGAAATCGTCCATATATTATCAATAGATTGACAATATATGATTTTTCATCAAATCGTTTATTGTTCATATATTTACCATATACGATTGAGTATTTTCCATGTATGGAAAATAATTGGCAATGTATTAGCAATTTTCAAAAACATCCAGTATATTAATGATATATGGTCAATATATGTTTTATATGTATGGACAATATATGATCATTTTTACTGCGGATAAATTTTTCATTGAAAAAATGCATTATATCATATATAAATAATATTAGTATATTATTTATAGAACAAAATATAACATTTTATTTCATATTTTTAGGTTTCATTTAGTGAAATCTATAAAAAATATAAATATAATAAATATTATATTTAATATTCCCTAGTGAAAGTGATCATATATTGTTCATATATTAAAAATATATTATTTTTAACGAATCATATAGTGTTGATATATTAACAATAGATTGCCAATATATGAGCAATTCATTGATCATATATGTTTGAGTGGTTTTCATATATGGAATGGAATTTTATTTATATCATATAATAAAATGATAATGTATATATTATAACAAAATATTATCAATATATGTTTTATGTATGGAAAATATATGACCATTTTTACTAGGGTATATGAAAATATATCATATTATATTATATTTTTTCATCCGTCAATTTTTAATCAAAATATTCATCATCAATTCAAAAAAAATGTTTTTTTTTTT
>JAAMPD010004813.1:5722-15966 GCA_025266255.1 Trissolcus basalis
TATGGATCACTATTCCGATGTATGAATTTTATTTTGAACATACGTTTGTACTTTTTTATATTGTTTCGAGAGTTGAAACGACTTGAAATTTTGTACACTTGTAGGTCGTGATCAGGTCTGCTCTGAGAAAAATTGGCAAGGCTGCGAAATCGAATCAATTGTGTGTACGAATTTTCAATGCGCACCGGGCGAACTGCGTCTGAGATACGTTTGCACTTAGTTTTTGGTAATGTTCCGAGAGTTGAATCGACTTTATGGGATGGGATCCCATACAATCCCATAAAATCCCACAAGATCCCATAAAAATGTCTGAAAAAATGTCTCTCGAAATGTCGCATGCAGCGGCGATAATTTTTTTATTATAGGTAGATTATTAATTCCTAAAATTTTTTTCCAGGGTTCAGATATGACTGGCGGTGGTGGACATGGTGGGCAGGGTGGAAGCTTTTCTTATATGACTCATGTAAGATCAATCGAATAAAAAAAACTGTTAATTTATTCATAAATAAAAATTGCCTAATTAAGTTTTTTTTAATATTTTCAGGGAACGGGTGGTTCCGGTGGAAGTGGTGGTATAGGCCTATCTTTAGATGGTGGTGTAAGTTTTTTAAAAAGAAAAAGAACAATCATTAATTTTAAAATCTAAACTACTTTTTATTCGTTTTCATAACATAGTCACTCGCTGGTGGAGCTGGATCTTTAGTAGGTGGTTTACTAGGAAAATTAGGTCACGTTGGTGGAATGATAAACGGAGGTGGTGGACTTAAAACTGGAATAAAGATAAACGGCGTAAGTTAATAAAATATAATTATTATCAATTTTCGTTCGATATCTTCAATTATAAAACATGATTTACTTTTTAGGGTGGTTCCGGTGCTGGTGGTTTGATTGAACACCTTGGCCACACCGTTGGTGGATTAGTCAGTAACACAGTTGGAACAGCTGGTAGCACACTCGGTAAAGTAATAGACCACGGCGGGGCCATGGCTGGAGGGGTAAATGATCATTTAATATTTTGTCAATATGACAACGTTTTATACTTCCAAATATTTGATAAAAAACTTTTTTTAGGCAATCAGTGCCGGTGGAAACATTCTCAAAACATTTCATTCCACTGTAGGCAATGCCATGGGTGGGGTAAATATCCATCTTTTTATATCTTAAAATTCTTAAAATTGTCACTGGATGTAATTTTTCGAACCAAATTTTCAGGGCCTAGGCTTGCTTACCGGCCTTGCCGGAGGAGGAGGAGGAGGAGGAGGTGGATTTCGAATAGGATTATAATCTCGAAGATCTTTCAGAGACGATTAAACAATAATCCTGGAAAATGATCTAGAAAATTAAAAATATTAGTCTTTTTAATCAAACTATTTTGTTGATTAAAAAATTGTAAAAATGTTGAAATTGTAATAGATGTTATTTTATTTATGTATCGTTCTATCGTTATTTTATTATATATCGATAGTTAGTAAATCTTTGATTAAAACAAAATATCAAAGCCATACGACATTTATTTTCTTATTCTATAAGCTGATAATTTAAAATCATTTAAAAATCAAATTGATCCTATTTATTTTGTTGGAAAGATTTAACCTCTTCAGGCCAAACGTTATTTTCGATCCATGAGATGTATTCGTATATACGAATGTAAACTGCAGGTACTTTGTCCCCACAGAATGAACCGAAACTGGTAATACCCAGAATACTGTTCAGGCAATTATTACCATATTCGTGTACAAATAAGGGACCACCACTATCTCCCTGAAAAACAAAGAAGAATTCATAATGCTTTGTAAATATCTAAATTATATTAATTAATTTATACACCAGTACCGATTAATTTTTATAAGAAAAATGTCAACAAGCACCTGACAAGTATCTTTTCCTAGCGTTCCTGCACACATCTGATACTTTGGCACAATCCCATCTTTCAGATGAATATTATTTTCATAATACTGACTACAATTTTCGTTATCAATTAGTGGCAATTCAACTTTCATTAAAACATTTGATCCATCAGATTTATCTAAAATTTTGCAAGTCATTTTCAAAATCTGAATTAGACTCATCTGTAAAGATTAAGTTTTTGCAGATTCAACAGGTAATAATTTTTTACCTGCGTGCACTTTGCCCCAACCAGTTGCCGTAGCAGTTTTGATGGTCTCTTCTGCCTTTTCTTCCAAAAACAGACAAATTGGACGAACATACTCACTGAAAATTATCGTTTCTTCTAGTTTGACCAAAGCAATGTCGTGATAGTAAGATGACTTTCTGAACAAGGGATGTTTAATTTTTTCAATGATTTTGTAATTGCGAGGCATCCCATCGTCGTTATTGCTCAAGTCCAAATCTCCTACTCGTACCCAAGTTGCCGGTCCCCTAAAAATATTAATACATTTAAATTTTCAATAACCTTTTAAAAACTTGTTTTGAATATTCAAAAATAATGACCATTCAATACTGAAGAGACAATGTGCAGCGGTAAGGACATACTGGTCGGATATGATCGCACCCCCACATTGCCATTTGATATCGTTCTCCACCTTGTCGAAAAATCCAATCGCTGCTGTATGGCTGTATTCTTTGTCTTCCACAGGAGAACCACCAATGACAAAACTTGGAACTTTACAGATTCTTAAGGTGCTATAGTATCTGCACACTTAAAACAAATCAACTTCTTTAATTAATTTTTAAAACTTCATATCTAAAAAGTAATGGAAAAATTGTACAAAATTTTTCACGAACTAGAAAACATACTTTTCCTACTAGCTTTTCCAAATGGCAGTAGATCGTACATTTCCTGCTTCTTTAAGTACTTTTCGAACGAGGATTCCTCTTTGTCGAGAGGTTCCAAGTCAGATAACTTTATTCTACAAAAGAAAAATATATAATAACAATTATTTTACATTTTAAATATATAATCTAAGTTTGAATTATTTTATTTCATTTATCATTATGTTATTTTTTACGGAGATTGATTAGCTGACGGATTAGCAGATATTACGAGTCCATCTAAAATATTTGGTCGTTTAAATTCTGACGGAATTTGAGGAACTCCAACTGGCCCTTCATTTTGAGGATTTGGTCCAAACACTTTGGCAATTTCTTCATCTATATTAAAATTCGGAACACCTCCAGAATGAGTCCGGAAATTCGGTCTCGTTTTACGTTCTGGTTGCGGATTGAAAGATGGATGTTCCGGAGCATTGTTATTGTTATAATTAAACTCTGTCTGGTGATTGGCAATAGTAGGAGTCCGAAGATTTTTCAACTCCCATTTTCGTTGTATTGATACGTGATGATTTTGTACAGTAATAACCCAAGGAAACTGTTGTTCGAATTGTTGAAAACTTGTGGGACAACAGATTAGAGGCTGAAATCGGCTCCAACCGCAAGACATGAGCCTCAACCCAGCATCTGTGAATTTTCGGAACTCTGGACAGTTCCGGATTAAGGAGCAGGTCCCATTGCCATACACTTTCTGATTGCACGAAGCACCTTGAAAAAAATCAAATCAACTGTAACAAATCGATTTAATTGTATTTAAAAACAATTTTGTTCGTACCTTCAATTGATGTTGCTTCATATGATGTTTTGGTAAGATCAATTTGTGGTGCACATGAAACACTTTGGAACAATTGAAATTGCAGAAACACTGGTATTATATATAAAACTAATTGGAGGTTCATTTTTTGAAATGGTAAAATACAAGTGGACCGAAAAATAACTCTGCCGAAATGTACGTTTGTTTGCTAGTGTTCGTTTAGAACTGCGTCATATTTCGCTGCCGTTAGGACTTGGTAATCTAAAACATTTACATATGGTCCCCATGGTGGAGAGGATTATTTACATATTTGGGAATACTAATGAATCGTATGATGCAAACCTAATTATGTAATTTAAATTCATTTTATTTATCAAAGGGTTTCCAATGAATTTTTGCATTTAATTATGTCATATATTTATAGTTGTTTATAGATTTTCAAACAATTAATAAAAAAAAAACATTTTTGAATCAATTATTTGAAATAAAAATTTGTTTTAAATTTAATGTCACAGGTATAAGAAATCACTGTTTCGTATATAGTTTTTTGTACTGTTTTTTATTTTTCAGACTTTATAAAATGCTTAAATAATAAAAAGAGTACTATTTAATTACACATTATCAAAGTATTACATCCATTCTACATAACATTGAGCTGCAACTTCGCAAGGATTATTTTATTGATAAAAGTCATGATGTGCAATCTACTCGCAGTTCACTAACGAAGTTGGATCATCGAAAAATCATGTAACATGACTTGTATATCAATTTACTGATTACAAAACAATTGAAGAGTCTTGCCAAGACATTGTGTAAAATATTTCTCGTTTTTCTTGTAATCAACTATTTAATTGATGTTATCTAATTTCGCTTTGGATAGTTTTCCAGAGATTAATCATCTTCCATCCCTAATCTGACGTCGATGAGATCTCTTATATTTGAATAATCTGAAAAATATAAAACAAAATATTGTATTATTATAAATCACTATGAAACGATAATATATATTATTATATAATATATTTTAAGAAAAACAACGTTTAATTAAGAGTTAAAATAAAAAAATTATTAATTAATAAATTTGGATAAAGTTTTATGGAAATACCTGGTGTTGTTGATCTTCCGGGTATAAAAAAAGGTAGAGCATCAGTTGGATCATCCACACAGCAAACCACAGGCGTAGAGTTCATGACATTACAAATTTTCGATGGTTGTTCACCTTGAGACAATTTAAGCAAGGCTCGAGGACACTCATTGACTGCAGTGCAAACACCTCTCAAATTTTCTACCACACATTCGCTACCTTTCAAACAATTCAAATGAAACGAAAATTCAAAGTCAAGTAGACAATTCAATTAAAGGTAATAAAAATCCAAACGTAGTTTCACCTTCCTCTTGTGAGAAAGTACACAGACAAAAACTTGATAAGACAAAAAACAATTCTAGTCTCATAGTGAGAATTTGATATTTTGTAATTTTCGTAAAAAAATTTCTATATTCGATGTTCTCACTCGACCAAATACACTTCAACTGTCTTCAGTCTGAGATTCATACCTTGCAAAATTTTCTTCCACGTAGGGAAATAAAATCAATGTTACATAAAATAAAAAAAAACACGTTTATTTCTAGGAAATTATCAGCCAATGTAATTACGATAAAAAAACTTATTGTCTAATCTTCTTATATACAGAGCATCATGTTGTAATACTCTTATTTTAGTGTGTTTCGTTTCTCAGAGAACTGGTTAATTTCATTCTAATCTCATTTTCGGTTAAAACGATATCTGAAATGAAAAATAAACATAAATTAAAAATTGCCCGTTAATTAATATCGATAACAAAATTTCATTGTAATTTAAAAAAAAACAAATTTTCCTTCTTACCAGTGACATCGTTGTTAAAACTGTCACCAACAGTAGTAGTTTCTGTAACATCATTGGTATCACTCGAAAGTGTCGTTATTTCCGTGTTAAGATCAAAATTATAATCCGTCGCGTTTGCGGAAGGTAAAGTGGTTGTTTCTCCTGAGATAAAAAAAGTTATGTTTTACTTACAGAATTAATATTAAGAGAACTTAATTTCTTACCGAACATTTCGTCATAATCTTTTTTAGCTTTGTTGAATAATTTGTCCCAGAATGCTTTGTCCATTGGTGGGGGTGTTGTCACGGGGGCCCATGAGATATTCCAATCTTCCAAACGGATAGGTTTAGCGGTAAACCAAGCGGGGGGTGGTGGGAAGGTTGTTTTATCTAAAATAAAGAATTATAATCATTATTATATACGATTATATTATGTTCGAATATATAATATATAAGATTAGTGTCAATGTAAATTTCCATCTTACCAGCAACTTCATTATCTTCTTCCTTTTCGTCGTTTTTGTGTGGATGGAAAATCGAGTTAAATACATTAAGCAGATACGCCGTTCCATTCACAGTTGTAGTTTCCGAAGCTACAGTCGTCGCTTGCTCAACAGTGGTACTTTTTTCTGTAACAAAAAATCATGATTTTATTACGACTTGCTCATAATTTTTATATTAAAAAAATTAACAGACCTAAATCTTATTCTTACCTTCTTTTTCTTCTTTTTGTAATTCGTCTAAAAGAGTCTGGTATATTTTATCCAGCCCATCATTCAAGTCACTCTGAGGTGTCGTTGTCTCAATTGCAAAAAATGGAGTGGTACTCTTTTCTGCAACAAATAATTACAACTTACTTTCCCGCTCAATAATAAAGAAAAATCATTTTTCTTACCAGTGACATTGTTCAGAAAAATATTACTGAAGATTTTTATCGGAAGCTCTTTTGTGGCACTCGGAGGTGTTGTTATTTGCGGAAAATTGTAATTTGTCACATTTTCGGGATGCGGAGTGCTAAATTTTCCTAAGATGAACAAAGCGAGGGCATCTGTAGGGTCATCGGGACAACAGACAACAGGTATCCGACCGCTGTAGCCGCAAGTAGTCGGTCGTTTGCCTCGAGACAATAGTTGAAGGACTCGAGAACATTCGTGGATAATTTTGCAAATACCTTTTTGGTTTTCTTGGAAACATTCACTTCCTACCAAATTCATAAAAAGGTTTTTGAACTATAATCTCATACCCAGAATCAATTTTACTTTCAAATTTGAAAAGCGTATTCATCAATTTGAATATGATTTTTTTTCTCATTTTGAAAATGAAAAAAAGAAGGTTTTATTATCTCAGGAGTTGTACCTTCGTATAAAGAACTGTCCGTGAACTTCATTGCTTCATCGTTCTGAGAAAACGTAGTTAAAATAATTATCGAAAAACGAATAGTTGTAGAAAGATCATTTTCGCGAGACTGTGAGATGCGAAATTGTTGTTCAAAACTGGTAACTTCTTCAAAAGAAGTATTGGTTTTCAGTGTAGCTGAGATAAATTTATGTCATCATTGGTGATAAATCGGAATCTTTATGAGTTATTTTCTGTCTATCTCCTAGGTCATTCCATTACATCTTGATTATTTTCTTATTTGTTTTGAAAATTTCTCGTATTGTATATATTAAAATTGAAAATTGAATTGTAAAATTAAACCAATATCACAGGTAAAGAAAAATCTATTCTATTGAACAATATTTTAAACTGAAATTGAAACTAAAACAATAGTGATTACTTGTCGCTAAAGTAAAAGAAGAAAATAGCACACCCCCTTATCTGCAATTATTTATTATCTCGACCCAAAGTACCAAAAAGTGAACTTTGATTTGCATAATGATTTTACGAGCATCAAAATGTCGTGACAAATGTTCACGTGATAAAAAAATCTTTTTGTTGAACAAATACATATTAATTCAAAAAAACGTATTAAAAACGTTTGTATAAAAAGTTTTACACAAATTGTATACGTTTAATAAAAGTAAAAGTTATTAAAAGACACAGATAAATATGCACTTAATGTTTACAAATTAAAATTTTTTTATTTAATGACTCCACTACAATTAGTTTTGAGAAAGTTAATTGAAAGTTTAATTCAGGGCAAGAAAATTGAAAATAATTTTTTTATAAAATTGAATTGATAAGTATATAAAAGTTTCCATTACAAATTTGTAAGTAAAATTTTTTAAGGTATGAACAAACAAAATTTTTTGAAAAATTTTGGGAGTAATAAAAGAAAAATCATTTTCAATTGAAAACATTAAAGGTATTGCCTGTTGCATTGATGACCTTGCGGATGGTATACCTTTGTTTATCTTAAAACCAATTATCATTCCGCTTTACGAAAACGTGACAAAATATAATAACAATTTCACCAAAATAACATCTTTGATTGTCCAAAATGAGTCATAGAAAAATACATTCGAGTAAATTTTCCACCCGTCATATTTGGGCGTTATTTGTAAAGTGATGCTCAAAACAAAAATGTAATACGATAACATAACCTTTTGTGCACCGAAATTGTATCAATCCGATGTATATTTTTGAACAGCACTTTTTGTATAATTAAAATTGCACAATTTGTAACTTTTACAACCGAACGTCGAAGGTTACACTTAAGAGGTATGCAACACGCCTATAAAAAATCACGAGAAAAACAAATTTTTAACTTATTTACTTACCTTCAAATGTTACTGTAATTGGTGTTGCACTTGAACTTTTAAACAATTGTACCTGCAGTAAAACTGGTAAAATGTATAAAATAAGTTTGAAGTTCATTTTGAAAAATCGTCGAGGTACAACCGGACCGAAAAATATTTTGAGGAGGTAGCTTTGTTGTCGGCCGATGTTCGATTAAAACTGAGTTATATTTGGGTGTCGTTGGGATTTTATAATCTAAAACATATTTACATAGGCACCCATGGCGGAGATAGATTATTTTCATAGTCGAGAGGACACCGATAAATCGATTATGACGCGAAGGAGATTACATAATGTAAACTCATTTTTTAAATAGACTTTTGGAAGTTTTCTTTGTTTATTTATCAATCATATCATTTATCTGTTATTTATGATTTTTTTAATTATTCAATTTACAATTAAAACATTATTAAAATATTATAATTTGCGTTTCTAAATGAATGTTTATAATCATTCAATTGACAATTAACAAATTGTTTAAACAAATTGTTATTTATGTTCGAAATTTTTGCAAACAAACATAAATCATTTAAAGATAAATTTTTAGAACACAGACAAAAAAGTCTATTTTTATACCATATGCAAATTAGTTCAAATAAAAGAATACCTTTTTAAGATTGCATTTCTTCCATTCCATGGCAGTTTTGATTTTCAGCTTATTAAAAATGCTGTAAGAAACTAGTTTCGTATATTTTAAGCCTAAACTTTATCGTTTCTCATTCTTCACACAAAGTTGGACATTTTTATTTAACTTACCTGTTCTCTATTTATTTCCCATAAATGCAGTTTTTTTCATAAATTATATTTAATTATATTTCATAAATTAAATTCAAGTAAAAAAATGACATATTTTTATTTTGTCAATTTTTACAACTTGTAATCTTGTTGTGTAAATCAAACTTGAATTTTTTTTTGTATTCAATTGCAAATAAATTTCAAGAGTGATTGTCATGACTAAAGTTATGAATCGCTTATAAATTAATTTTATAATCTCACACCAAGTGTTGTTAATCTATTCAAAAATGAACAATCAAAAGAATTATTCAGTTAGCGTCTGTGGCCATATGATATTTTGTATCCACTCGATATAGTGAGACACTCGGGTGTATATCGCTGGTACTGAACTTCCGCATAGTCTTCCAACACTGGTAATTCCGATGACATCATACAAGCAATCATGTCTCCCATTGATGACGATAAGTGGACCACCGCTGTCGCCCTGTGCAAAAAATAAAACCCGTCATTTTTTTAATTGATTGATTACTTTTTAATGAAATCTGTCTTAAAGCTCACTTGGCACGTATCTTTGCCTCGGTCACCAGCACAGATCTGCCAATTTGAGACAACTCCTTGATTCAACCTTAACATCATATCGTGTACATAAAATTCGTTGCATTTATCGTTTGGTATTATTTTCAAATTCACTTCCAGCAGATCATCCGAACCGTTTTCGTCAGCTGAAAATTAACAAACATCAATTTCTTTCGTTCATTTTTCTATCTTTTTCTTGTTTTTTTGTACAAATTGTTGTGTTTTGTTTTAGTATAAACTTACTCCAAGTCACCTTTCCCCAACCAGTAGCAATTCCACTTCCATCCTGAACAGTATCAGAAGTTGGCAAACAAGCAGGTTTGATCCAATAATCAAATTCTAATGTTCCATTGATCTCTATCAGTCCAATATCGTGATAAAGTCTAGGAAGTTTATAATCCGGGTGCTTGATTCGGCGGAGTATTTTAAAGTCCTGTGGATTCGCATCGTCCTCATTGCTTCTTAAGTTCAGATCGCCTAATCTTACAGAAGTAGGAGGACCCCTACACGCAGCGAAAAGTTTGTTACTGGCTAACGTTTCTGCATCAATGAGTGATGTGAGAAAAAAATTTTTCTAACGCATCACTCAGCGCTATTTCTACATCACTCATTGATGTAATGAAAACAGCCAGTAATTTAAGCTACATTAGAACCGTCGCATCGATGAGTGATGCACAAAAATCAGTGTGTAACGCGGTGGCATCAAGGTTCAATGCGTGCCGCATTGAGGCGGCGCGTATCAAATTGTTTTTGTATAACGCTCTAACCTTAAAAACNTTTCTTAAAACAG
>JAAMPD010004854.1:5627-19347 GCA_025266255.1 Trissolcus basalis
TCCTAATATTTGACAGAAATTTTTAATCGTAACAATACAGTAAAAGTAACAAAAAAAAGAAAAAGAAAATACTACGTTATAACATAGCTATTTTAAAAAAATTCTATTAAAAACTATTAAAAAAATAGTAAAACATAATAATGAATATTATTAGTATTAATTTATTTATTGATATTATGATAATTGGTAATATATAAAAATAATTATAATATCATTAAAATGTACTATTAAAAAAAGTACAAATGTATCATAATATAGATTCTCATAAATTTGAAATATTTGTTTACCACACATGATATGTAATATTTTGTTTTTGAACTTTTATATTATTTTATATGATTTTTCTTGAAAACTGTATTAAATTGTATAATTTCAAGTTGTACTGTTTAGTCTAATGAGAACTTCATTTTTTGTTTTCGTTACTGTACTGTCTGATAATTTTGATACAATTTTTTTTCTTTGTATAATGTATACTTTTTGAAATTTGTCTAAAACAAAATTGAACCACAAAAATAATAGATTTTCCATTTCCAGAAAAGGTTTACGGGATAAGATCAAATATTATCAGAGTGTGCTTTATTTGCCCATCAAAATGACGTCTAACAAGTCTCCTGTTTCGTGCCAAAAAGCAGCAGCCGTAAAAAACGCTGAAGAAAAACCGGTGGCTTCGTTTCCCAAAGTATCGGTGAGGATTTTATGAAACGACATGATAAACTAAAACTAAAATCGTTTTCAAATTCGATATTAATGGTATTCTCTAATTTATCAATTTAGGGTTTATACAATTTGGGAAACACATGTTTCTTCAATGCAGTCTTGCAATGTCTGGCTCAAACACCATTTTTAGTTAAAGTTTTAGATGATTTGAAAACATTAGACGTTGATTTTGTTTTGCCTGGTGGAAAATGCAAAATTGGCACTGACGACGAAGAGGAAGAAATCGAATTGGTAAAATTCGTTTGACATATTGAATTAAATGAATATAAATATATTATATTAATATATAATAAATATTAATATAAATATATCTTTATTATGTAAAAACATTTTTCTTTATTTATTAATATTTGTATACTAATCAATTTTAATGATATTGATATTTTAAATTTTAATTTCAGCCGCCAATCGAGGGTAGTATAGAAAAATTAGGTAACAACACGATAACTTCTGTTTTATGCCAAACGCTTATGGATATGCAAAAAAATAGCCAATCGTCAATTAGGCCCGGAGAACTTCTCAGTGCAATTAGAAAAAAATCTATAATGTGTATGGACGGTGGTCAGCATGATTCTCATGAACTTTTGAGACACTTGTTAGAACTCGTTCGAACCGAAGATCTTAAAGTATGTATCCAATTCATTTTTATAATTTTTTTGTTAACAGTTCATTAATTTAATTGGTGTAATTTTTAATTTTTTGAAATTAATTTCAGAGGTACTACAGAGTCATTCTGGATACACACAATTTGAAAAAAGGATCCAATACTTATGAAACAGTCGACAAAGATTCGAAGACTAAAATAAAATTTTATGGCCAGCAAGCCAGCTCGAGATTACTAGGACCTGAGCGAGTTTTTCGGGGGATTTTAGTGTCTACGCTGGAATGTCTTGAATGCCACAATACTTCATCGAGAACAGAACCATTTTTGGATCTAAGTCTACCTGTTATGATTGCCAAGTACGATGTGTAACAAATTTTCGTTTTTGAATTTTTCTGCTCTTGTTACTTTCGAAAATTGTTTTCATTTCTGATTTTATAGAAAGGAACAAAATAGTTTTGACGACGATTCATCAACTACGCTGACAATCAACAATACTCCAACCAGCAACTTGAACACAAATATGAGCAGGAAGAAACTGGCAGCACAGGCAAAGAAGGAGTTAAAGGCAAAGAGAAAAGCAGCCAAGAGAAACGCGAAAATGAAAAATGCCAGCTCGTATGATGATTCTCTGCCAAACGATAATAGTATCAGCGAAGAGAAGAACAGCGTTGGCGATGGTAATTCTGTCATGGTGGCCAAGATTCAAACCATTGATTTGAATGAGTCACATTTTCAAAAAAAATTCTTAATTCAAATCAAAATATGACTTTTTCAAATTTTTCAAAGAACAATTACAAAAAATAACCAAACGTTTAAAATTAATTCAAGTTAACAAATGAAAATCAATTTATTCAACAAAATTAGATTATATTTATATGACTTAATTTATTTTCTAACTTGTACTGAAAACGTCAATTGATGAATAGCACTTTTCATAATGTAAAATTTATTTGTTGACAAAAAAAGTAAAAAAAAAAAACAGTTGAGTATACCAGTTGAAAACATTAAAAAATAAAACTTTAAACATTTTTAATATTTTGAACAAAATTAGAGTTTTGAATAATGTTGGAACTTGTGAATTATAGTTTTTCGATCCCCATAGAAACACTTTTTAGAGTTCGTCTTATAGAATTAGATAAAAAAAGCAACGTAAAATATTATGTTAATTTAAATGTACAAAAAACTTGTTTTTCCTCACATCCACAGATATAATCTATTGAAATCATATAAAATGAAGAACATTTATTAATCTGAGTTGAACTGCTTGAATAAAAAAACTAATTTACTTGCTTGTTCATTTCCAATACGTTAAAATTCGTTAAAATATTCTTTAAAAGATTATAAAAATTCTTTTTGAGTTTGTTTTTTATATAGAACAAATAAGCGAGTTTTGGACGTTTTGTTATTATTTTGTTTTCGTTTCGTAAGTTTTGTTATTCATTCGATTCAGTTACTGAATTATAATTATTTATTTATTCCTTTAAAAACCAATGATTTCAATCCAAATAATCTAATTTGAATCAATTGAATCGATTTTTTTGTAATTTTATTCAAAAATCATGATTTTTTTCCACCCTCAATTCTCTGTCTATTAAGTAAAACAATTTATTAGAAATAAATAAAAGATAAAAATCTGAATTATTTTTCATTTAATTTGTTGATTTTTAGAAGAGAGCGACGCAGACATCGAAGACAACATTGAAACCGAAGGTGCAAACGCACCTGAAGTCGGTGAATCTGGTTACAGTTCAGAAAAAGCCTCGGCAGTGGCAAGCCCAGTTTCATTGAACGAACATCCGGTATCTGGTACGAACAACGAGCTAAATGGCGGTTTGATGAACCTGGATCTTTGTCACCAAAATCCTGAATCCGAATTCATCTCGCAAATCACAAACGAGGAAGAAAATCATCCTGTTGGTAACAGTCCAAACTCGCCCAGTCCGATCGACGTTTCGATGGCAGATCTGAGTCAGGAAAAAGTCGGCTCTGCAGCAGCTTACGGAGACAATTTTAAAAGCATCTTACAACCTGATGCTCTTGGGGATTATCTGCAAAATACGCTTACGCTTAATTCAGAAGCCTTGACCAGTTCTGAGGGTCAGACCATAAGTCCTGCCAGCAGTTCTGTGAGGTCCAAAGACAGTCCTACGAGTCCAGTTTCCAGCGGATCGGTTGGGGATGAAAGCGACCTACCAGTTTTGAAATTGTGCCAGGAGTTGAAAGAGGACAATTCGAATATTTGGTAAATTTCATAAATTTAATTTAATTGAATTTATTACATAAAATTGATTTTGTTCATTTGAATTTCTATTTTGGTACAGGAAGAACAATGAAAAGGAGTTTAGAGTTGCACAAAACGACGAAGAGAAAATATCGTCAGCTGAAACGAGATGTGATTTTGAAAACGCCAATGACACAGATCTCAGTAACAAAAATGTCAAGCACAACAAAAGTAACTCGTTATCTTCAAAAGTTCGTTACCCGACGACTGAGGGCGAGTGCTCGGTGTTGTCGTGTCTGAATCAGTTCACTGCTTTGGAACTTATGACTGGCAACAACAAAGTTGGTTGTGATGCTTGTACAGCACGAGAAAATAAGGTATTAATGTATACCATTCTTTTGCTCATAAAAAAGTTGGTTCGATGTTGGCAAATTTGAATGAATACATTTTAATTACATTTATTTATATTATATTTATATATTTACAGTTAAAATTATTAAGTTGGCTGCAGTTGAGGTTTAGTCGCTACGAACTTGTCCAAATAGTAGTCGGGGAACGTCAGTAGTGGGGGAACTAGCTCTGTTGCTTAATCAAAAAAGTACATATTGAACAATTATTTATCAAATATTTTTAAAATGTTGGCTATTACATATTCAGATTTTAATTATGGAAAGGGAAAGAAAAAATATGTTACTCTTTCTCTGAATTAGATTGAATTATTAAATTCAACCGAACAAAAAGAATTTCAAGTAGTTAAATTTCAGTGTGCAATGAACATTTTACGTGCGTTTTGTATAGGTTGAACGCTTCTTTCAGGAAAATGCTAATATGCTT
This sequence comes from Trissolcus basalis, assembly GCA_025266255.1. Taxonomy (NCBI): domain Eukaryota; kingdom Metazoa; phylum Arthropoda; class Insecta; order Hymenoptera; family Scelionidae; genus Trissolcus; species Trissolcus basalis. The sequence goes on from JAAMPD010004854.1 coordinate 10,004, forward strand.
AATTTATTCGATTACTAGAAGTGATGAAACAATAAATAAGCATGTAATAATTAAACCTTTAGTTCTGCAGACTTCACACTGCAAAAATTGCCTATTAAGACACACAAAACAGTGTCTTAAATTGATTAAAATGTCTTAAAAATGTCCATATTTAAGACATTCAGAGTTTTCAATTAAGACACTAATGACTTAATTCAATGTGTTATTTATTAAGTCTTTTAAAAACGTCTTAAAAATGACTACAAAAAGTGTCTTAATTTAAGAGGATGTCTAAATCGATAGTGAAATTCAAATCCTGTTTTTGGTGGGAAAACCAATGTTTCGTGAATTTCTGAAAAAATGGTACAAATATTGACAACATTCATAATCAGACAAATCTTCGATCGTTTCAAAGTATTTTGAAACAAATACCAAGACAAATATTGATTGTGAAATGCGATCACAAGTAGTGATCGCGTTTTTTCTGTAAATTCGACATCTGTCAAGCCCACCTAAAAAACGTTGTCGCTAAATATGATCGCATTTTACAATCAATTGTTGCATTTTAGGTTTGTAAATAATCTTATAATCTATAAAAATGAGAGAATCGTCTGATATAAAAATTATTGAACAGCTCGTGTTTACTCTCATTGAAAAATAACAAAAACAACAATTATACACCAATTTCGGTAACGTAGGTCGCACACGACTTAGACATCCTCTTAAGGGGACCGTCGACCCAAAAATCGTGAAATTCAGATTTTTCGACAAATTTTTTTGTTTGCATTTTTTGCTACTCTTAACTGTGATCTTTCATGAAGTGTTTTCGAGTTTTTTCCAAGTCATTGACAAGTTGTTTTTTAAGGATTTTTTATCGACGCGCGCCACATCGATATAATGCGACCCGTGCTCGAAGCCACGATGACTTTTTTTATTAAATCTGCTACTTCAAAAAGTTGCCACAATCGTAATTTTTGACCAATTTTGGTCAAGTAAGCGAAAAAATGTTCGGAAGTTAGTTGACAACAAAATTGTTAGAAATTTTGATTTATAAATTATCAAGAAAGTTACATATGAAAATTCAAGGAAAAAACACTGAAATTTTCTTATTATATTAAATACATATGTAACTTCATGCAAAATCAATCAATGCAGAATTGTCGATTTTAGTCGTTTTGGTCGACGGTTCCTTTAACAGCATAGACAAGTTCAGAGCGGACTTCTTGACAATTTTGACTGCTTTAAGTTGATTATTTATTCACTCGTAATTACCTGTATTATTCTTTATGATAATATCAACTCATGTAGAAATCAGCCATACTGGTGGAAACCAGAGGCGCCATTCGAATAAATACAATACATTTTAATGAATATTACAGGGTAAGGAAGGTAAAAAAGTTTGCACACCAAGTACAAAACAATATCTTATCATGCAAGTGCCTCCGGTACTGATTCTTCATCTAAAACGATTCCAAATGCAACGTCGAGGATTTAACAAACTCAACAAACACGTTGAGTTTCCGTTGCTTTTGGACTTGGCTCCAGTTTGCAAAGGCATTACCAAACCAAAAATTTATGCTCTGTATGGCGTTGTTGTACATCTTGGTACTTGTTCTGGTGGACATTACGTCTCTTATGTGAAGGTAAACAAATTTCTATTATTTTTATATATTAAAAATAATACAAATATATATAAATTAAATAATAATAGAAATAATATAATTATATATTATCCTGAGAGGGGGGAGGGGAAGGGTTCAGAAAATAGATTAATTATGTTACACTCAACTCTCTACCGGTCCAAACCAAAAATTTCCGCACTCCGCTAGCGGTCCTACTCCCCTGAACTCAGCTTCTCCCCACCACTGCGAATCGCCCAAGCGCAACTACCAATACCAAAGCGCGTAAAAAAGTAAACAAATAAAAATATAAAGAAATACAATATAACGTGTTGCCAATCAATTATTTTGGTGTTCTTATCATTGTTTGTCAAGTTTACGAGCGCTTTGGTTTATTTGTAAGTTGGTAGGAGTGGGAGGAGTAGGGGAAGCAGCTCCGACCCATAGCAGAGCCTTTTTACCGCTTCGTAGAGGAGTGGACCCGTACGCGAAAGACCAGTAGGGGAAAGTTGAGTGTATATATAGAATCTTATATACAATTGTACAATATTATACAATATTATATTGTATAATTGTAATGTTTATCTGGAGGAGCCTCTCCCCCTCCCCTTTTTCTAGCAATCGATAGCTCGGGTACTCTCGGCTCTCCCCGAGGGCCCTCGGGTCATTTCTGAGGCATTTGGCAAGGAAAAGCCATAGTAAAATTACACAATTTTCCTTAAGGTGATGCATAAGTCAATCTCGTGTTGTCTTTCTCACATTCTTGGATGCATCGTTAACGCCATTTTTGTCGCACTTATACGACGACCTATGTATTACCTTAAAAGAAGATGTTAATTTCATTTTATTAATTGTATCTTGTTATTATTTTTTTTAATTTTTAATTTTTAGTCTCGGATGCCCCTGAAAGAAGATGATCCAAGATGGTCATTTGTACAGAAAATGACGACTATTGAAACTGAGGAATCTGAAGAAAAGGAATCGTCAGAGGACAGTTTAGCTGATGAGAAATCTTTGCCAAATGTAGAACCTCCACCTGGACGATGGTACACCATTTCTGATTCTAGGTAAAAATCAATTATTTATTTATATCATATATTTTTTATAATTACAATAATTATACAATTATTAATAATTTGAATGTAAAATTTCAGTGTATCCGAAGTGAGTGAATCAACAGTTCTGCAGAGCCAGGCTTACCTTTTATTCTACGAGAGGATTCAATGAACTATAAACGTGTTTTAGTTACTAAGTGTACCAGTGCATTTTAAATTAATTTGTAATGAATAATTGTTCAATGCAGCACAATCTAATTGTGTTGCACACCATGTTCAATACTCGTCAATTTAAAATAATTTTTATTCATTTGAACGAATTTATTTCAATATCTTATGGTTTTTCAGCCGAATTTTAGATTCATTCACATGCGGCTGAAAGTTGGAAAATTGGAGATTTATTGTAGAGGTCACTGAAATATAGCTGACCGAGTAATATTAAATTTTTTTTTATTACCGAACAACTGAAACCCAAAGCGAAATTCGAGAGTATTTCAGGTTTTATGTGAATGCTATTTAACTTGATTTTTTCATGATATAAATTGTTCGCACTGTAAATGCAAGTAACTGCCAACTTGTAATTAAAATTAACGTTTTTAAAATATACCTTCAATGAAAATAATACGTTAATGTATTGGACTAAATATAGAATTATGAAAAAGTCTTTGTTTGTTTTATAAAAGTTATTAAAAACCCCAAAAGCTCATAACACAATCGTGGGAGTAAATAACAGTTTATTATTTTAATAAAAAAGAAACATTTATTACACAATCCATTGGCGTTAACATCTTTACGACTTTGATACATATAATATTTCATGCAATGCGATATTAATTCAATAATATATTATATAATAGAAATAATAATAATAATATATCCAATCAATGGTTGTTGAAACTTGTTTATTTCATTTATTCGTTCTTTATATTTACTTTCATCGATAAAAATTTCCTTTGTAAGTCTTAGTCAGACTGTTATATTCTTTTAGCGCAAAAAAAATTTTGCGCGCTTTGACAATACATAGTATTGCTTTCATCAGTGCGGCATTACACATACTCATTATACATGTGACACATATATTTGATTGTTATCTATCCCGCATTCATGTGAAATAATGAATTTCAAATTTGTATAAAGAAAGGGACATTCTGTAATGTCGCAGTTTGTATACTAATAATGGACATTTGTTGATCACTATTAGCTTCATTGATTTGGCGCATGTTTGAATATTTATAGCAGAAAAATTATTGTTCAAAAAAATGTGCACGGGCTATTATATGTAATAGTAACTAATCATGAACTTGGTTTAAAAAGGTTTACATTAAAATGTTTAAGGAGGTACGGACATAACCTAGCAAGTCAAATAAGAGTTTTCATATCAAAATCGGTTTACAGGACTTGAAAAAATTGAAAGACTGTTTTAATTGAATTTCAATGAATTTATAAAATTCATTTAAATAATTTACTTATTGATAATGGTTTACTATTAAATATATTTTTTATTAAATAGTGTTTAATGAATAGTGTACTGACTCCGGTAGTTGTATTACGAAAAAAAAGTCTGGCAACGTCGCACGACTGACTCATCTTCATATGATACAATATTTTCATTATAATAATTATAATAAATACACAAGTTTTGAGATAAAAATATTATTTCAATAAAAAATAATAATAGCTGTTCTGTGTTCGGAATTTAATAAAAATATGAAATGTTCATTTTAAAAGTAACACACTAATGATATCTGTATGTATACATGAAATTTAAACTCGCCGCCATATTGCAACGTTGCCACATCAAATTCATCAAAAGTATCATTTTTATATTTTTAACATGAAAATGAATGTTCACTTTATTAACAATTTTTTTTAAACTTATTGTCATGTCCGCGACTGTATTCCTTTATTATTTTACTATCTTAATCAATATAATATATATTATTCAGGGCGTTGCCCGCATGCACCAGTGTCAATGCACCGATATTAAGCAATAATCTAAAATACCAAATAAGTCACCGGCCCGGTCATTAACTTAAAAATCAACCGATCATACGCGTTCATCGTTTTATGTCGCAATCGCCGCGCGAACTTAGCCGCGCTGTGACAGGTGCAATGAACATTAGATGCAACTACCCATTTTCGGGTTCCATGACACCATGCCACCACTACTGATTTTGGGCTGCGACCGCCTAGCAACCAATTAATATATAAACGGCTAATTAACCCATAGCCAATGCTCAGTCTTGAAGTAGCATCTGTCTGACCTTAAATTGTTCAGCAGAGCTACGCGTCCGACCTGCAGACTCGATCATCCCCAAATTGTTTGACGAGCTGTGTAAATATATAATTTATAATATAAATTCAATCATCTTTGTGACTCTACCCGTTAACCTCAGTGCGTGGTGTTCTTTCTAGAGAGAAAAATAAGAAGATCTTATCCCCACTTTAAAGTTTTCAAAATTTCAAGAGAATACGCGTATTAGCATGAATTATTTGTGGTAGAAATGTCAATTCTCAAATTTACTCTCGGAATTTCATCCGTACCTCCTTAATGTGATTTGTGTGATTTAATTTTCGAAATTTAAACTGCTTGACTGTACAACAATTTTTTTAGAACACTGACTAAACATTATATACCTTTAGAAAAAAGATTGTGAATTTATCGAAGATCATAATTAGTTCTGCAAAAATTCAGTTCTGGATTAAATTCCATACGGATATTCATTACATATGTCACTATGTATGTTTTCTGTTAATATGTTATTCATAATATTATGATCGATTTCAAAAATCGATTACTATAAATCTATGGTATAGTACAAATCTTATCACTATAAACTGCATTTTTGTTTCAGTGATTATCATGAAAAAAATTCATCGCCGTAAAATTACAATTGAAATCAAGTGTTTACTGTCAATGCCGTATGGAAGATTCGCATGACTCGGCTTAATGTGAGCCGATCACGAGATTAAAAAGCATATCTTAATGCCCAAAATTAGACGCAAATAAAAATGTTATTGCAGTTCTGTTTTTTCTTTTTTTTTAAATAATGCAACGATTTCTTAAATTAAAGATGTAAAAAGAAGACTGGTATAATAAAAGTAAGAAAGAGAAAACAAGTAAAAAAATCAACAACTTGGTGACGTTGGCGTTTGGGCGTGTAAAAAATTAGTCTCACTTTGATTGCGACACCATGTGACCGGTCGGCGATCGGTTGGCGTCGTACTGACCTTAAATTACTATTGGACCTTTCTTCAAAAACAGCACGTAGTAATCTTAACAATTAACATCATATATTTTGCTCCGCCTCGCGGTTATTGCAACAGCAATTAACAATCAAATAACGATCAATCACGTCAATTCTACGATATAGTTATAGAGTTGCAGATCAAGTCGCACACTTTTCTCCCGGATCCAAAACATTTTTCACATTTCAACGACTAAAAAGAGCGGAAAAAAATGATCAATCTGAGAACCACAAGTTTTCTATTAAACGAAATGCGTTTTCTTGATGAAATTTCAATTCAGCGCAAAAATATCGGCGATATCTTGACGACTTTCACCGAGCTTTCTTAAATAAATATACATGCATAAGAAACTCGATTAAAATCTTAAAACTGAATTTCGTGATGAAAAACGTTCATCACAAACCAAACAATTGTGCTCACAACCATTTAGTTCGTGCAACTTTGTATGTATACCGGGAACAATGACATAAAATAACAGTTGTACTTTGCAAAACACGGGACAATATAAATATTATATGGTTATAACTTTCTTGGAAGAGGACTCTCACAGAGAATGTCAGAATTACTAGCTTATAAAGCCGCGCAATATGGATACAGTCAAAGTTATCAAGTTGTCCACTATGCTCTTTATCGAATCGTCTTTTTCTTAACCTCAATTCAGAATATATTTGGATGATTATAAACTTGTATAGATTTTTCAAAATATTTGAGTTTTAACAATTGAAAAATAAAACAATTTTATTTTAAAAAAATTATCTTTTCCGGGCTGGTGCCTTGGGGCCGCAAATTTGGACTATTTTCAAATCAATTTTTTCGTGTTTCTACGTTGAGCTTATCAACGATTTATCATTTTTATGAAAAGTGCATTTAATCTCTACAAAATGCACATTTTTCGCGGAAAAATAATTCTATCTCTTTTTGGTTGAATTTGCTAATTCAATTCAGAGAATTTGAAACATATTTGTTCTTTTCACTACTATTTGGATAAGTTCGCAGGGATTAAATTCCGGCTGAAGACAACTTTGCAGCTTTGACTGTATTGCAATTAGGATTTGGAAACATAGCAAGAATTGCAGCGCAAATTTGTTGGGGATCGGTCTCGTGAGGATGTAAAGCCATGGCTGCTTGCACTTGCTCCTCCGGGAAGATGTTGGCTAGGTGATAATGCAGTCTTCGTCTGGCATCTTGAGTTTGACTGCACCAAGAAGGATGCAGAACCGAGTTGGGAGGCGAGGGTAGTAAGTTGAGCTGAGGGTCTGATGCGCCAAGTCGTTGTCCTCGGGAAGAAGAGCTCGTTAAACTTGTCCCATGGGAAGGCCAGGCTCGGTACGAGTCTGGAGCTGAAGCTATCCGAGTCACGTGCTGATGATGCGCATGATGATCTGGGTGATCCCAACTGAAACATACCATGTTATCATCAATTATTTCAATTTCTATTCAGCTGGATCAATTTATAAAACTCGTCAATTGTTTTAATTAAAATTCATGAATATGCACGCAGAAAAATATTTTTCAAAAATTGCTATAATTTATAGGGACGCGGCTACACCAAGAATTTTTCTAATATTTTCCAATAAACTATTTGCAAATAAAATCGTCTATAGATGGCGCTGGTGCGATGAGAAAGTGGCGGATATAACGTACATTAGTCAAATTTTAGATGTTTTCTTAACAAAAAGTTAAAAGACATAACATTTCTTAAAATAATACATAATTTATCTATTAATTCCATAATTGTGATTCGAATAAATACGTTAAGTTAGTTCTGTTATAGCTACCAAGTGACTCCACCGTAGTTTGCGATCGCCAATAGGAAAAATTGTATAAATCTTCCTATGATTTTAATAAGAGTTTCTCAAAATAAGTCGTATAAAATTCATATAATTTTTCCTATAGTTTATAAGAAAATATTAGAAAAATGCTTGATGTAGCTGCGTGTCCCTATAAACTATAGCAGTTTTTGCAAAATATTTTTCTGCGTGTAATTTTCACAAGTTTCTACAAATTTAAACAAATTTTATACTAGCGCTAGTGAAAAAAGAAAAATTTGTACTTGTACAGTATTTTAGTCCCGAATAATTATATGTTATATTTACTTTGCCTGTGATAAATTGTAATAAGTAAATTGTAATTGTAAAATAAATAATAATTGAAAACGCCGTGAAAGGTTACTTTTCATACATAATTTGTATTATTTTTTGTACTAATTACATTCTGTATGTATAATATAGATAGTAATTGAATGAACTGAAATTGTGTAGCCAACTGATCTAACTGAAAAAGCGATTTGGCTGATAAGAATACAGAAGACTTGTTGTAGATTTTCGTCGAAAGATATGCAAGTCAGCTAATTAAGCGGAGCGCAATGAAATAAAATGATGCAATTGCAAGACATACCTCATAGGTACAGGATAAGATGACTCGTTGCTCGCGTGCCTTGTGAGTGGTCGGTGCAATGTCGGATGTGTTGGATTAATGACCGGTTGCGACGCCAAGGCTTGCTGCTGCTGCTGCTGCTGTTGACTTGTCGACGATGGTGCTTGCTGTTGCTGCTGATGGTACCGTCTTAACTGATAAAGACGAGGATCGCAGGTCGGATTGAGGGTGAGCTGACGCTGCAATTTTCTGTGCATGTTTGCTGGCTCCGGTTCAGGATTTGGTATTCTCGGTGCCGCCCATCCCACAGCCGCCATATATCCTTCACAATAAACACAAACTTGAAAATTAATCATGCATTAAATCAAATGATATGGAACAGAAGATTTATTTGAAAATAAAAATAAAACTCGTCATTATGCGAATTCGAATAAACTGTTCGAAAGCGAAGAAGGATCCAGTGGATTACCTTGAGAGCCTTGCGTCATTTGTTGGGCATAGACGGCGGTATTTGTGGCTGGATCAGCGGTGACGTTTTCGTCGGATCTGCTTTTTGGCATGGAGGGCGTTGAAGAAATGGAAACGGATCTTGTTTTGCATACTGGTTGGTGTTGCGAAACTGCGACGCCTGCTGCTGGCTGAGGAAGAGGAAGACTCAGACTTGGTCCTCGCGCTTGCAAATGACGTTGAGCGTGTTCCACGAGTCGCTCTGTCACGGATTTGTGCGGATGAGGGCCACGCTCCGGATGACGAAATTTACACTTATTACCATAAGTGCATTTCTAAACGTGCAATTTTACTTTGTCTTCAACATTTCCATTTATTAACTTATTTTTATTCTCTTATACAATCAACATTGTTAAGTTGTCTGCAATCGCCATTTAGTCGCTGTGAATTTGTCCAAAAATAGTAGTGGGGTAATGTCAATGGTGGAGTCATTTAAGGTGAAATGTCATGTAACACGTTTGTCTCTCTCACACACTTTAGTTACTTTTCGTATAATTATTTGTTAATAATATATTTTTAAAAATTGCCTCTTTACTGACCTTGGTATATCATGGGAGAA
>JAAMPD010004940.1:5466-17527 GCA_025266255.1 Trissolcus basalis
TTTATGTTTTTGTCTTCGACTTATTAAATGTTGATTTTCAGAAACCTAACCTCAATTTTCCAAAAAAAACCCTTTTTTTATTTTTTAAATTATGTTTTATATTATTTATGAAAGAAAAATGAAAAAAATTTGAAAATAAAAAAAAACTTTTTCATTTTTAGGTTAGGTTTTATCTCGTGAAAAAAATGAAAAAATATGGAAAAAAGTTTTTTTTTAATAAATAAATAAACCTATTCTTCTTCCACGAAAAAATAAACAAATTCATCTATTCATTTTCAAAAAACCCAACCTCAAAATTTCCAAAAAAAAAACCTTTTTTCATTTTGTAGGTTAGGTTTTGTTTACGTAAGGTTCTGTTTTCTGAAACCTAACTGTACAACTTAAAACTATACAGTTTCCTCTCAAAAAAACCAAAAAACCATAAAAGTTCAAATCCCCAATCAAATTGTGTACAACAATTAAAAAACAATACAAAACTGAACGTAAACAATGAAGATAATAAACAATAACATACTTAGTCTTGAGTATCTCGCAGTCGTCCCAGAGTCTTTTGGTGTCGATCTCAACGTTTGGCGCGTTCCTTGGCTGTCTCGTCTAGAAGTTTCCTGGCGTCGGTGAGTTCATGTTCGTACATGGACTTGATGTTGGTGACCTCCCTGGTGATGGTCTCCTCCTTTGTTTGAACCTCCCTGTTCAACCGGGAGTTCTCGGTTTCAAGATGGCGCACTTTATCAATGTAGCAGGCAAGCCGGTCGTTCAAATTCTGCAGGTCCTGTTTCTCCTGCAACCTGGAGTACCTGGTGGGACTCAACGGGCTTCCGGGTCGTCGGCTGATCGGCGTCGAGGAGCTCGACGGCTGGGGCATCTTTTTGCTCGCCTTCGTTGCCATCTTTTCGTCGATGAGTCACAAATTCAATTGCCTCTTGGCGTGTCGGCGAGATCTAATTACGAACCGGCTTCACCGGCGGTTGAAAATTCCAACTGATCAACAAGCCAACACCAACGCGACGAAAACTCCGCGTCACTCTTCGTCTTTTTCCTTCCCTTTTTCTTTTTCTTTGTGCGCGTGGGTCCGGGCGTACCTTTTTTTCTTCGACTTTCTCAACGTACAAGAAAATGCGGGCGCGGTGCGACGCTAAATAAAACGACGCTCTGCTCTCGGTAGTCTCGGCGCGGCTCGTAAACTTTCGGTTGTTAGTTCGGGTTCCCGCCACCAGGGGCGCTGCAGCGGCCATTTTTTTCTGCTCTCCTCTTTGCGCCATGGCGCGCATGTTTCTCGCATGCCCATCATCGTGACATTTTCCGTTCGAGAAGCGTGGTTGCATGGTTGACGCGGACCTGGCTACTTTTTTTAAAAACTGCATACACAATTTACGCCAAAGGGGTAATGTGATTCGGGCTGTTGATCAACGCAGGTCGGACATTTGTATGGTAGAATATTGTTGAGTGTGGGTTGGACAAGTGTCATTGTTGGGCTCGCGGATATACCAGGTGCTGTTACAAAACTAACCACCAACGATGGCTATCAAAAAATCTACCACAAAAACACGAGTGAAGAAAAAATTGAAAAGCAAATCGATGAAGTCGACGAAGGCTGCTATCATCGCCCAGGAAATCAAATTCACGAGATTGTTGGCCAACAATGCTGACAAAAAAGTTACGGACAAAAATTTAAAAAATTGAGAAAGTGGCTCATCGCGAGGTCGGAGTCAAATTATGGTACGTATTTTTAGAGTTTCTTTTTTTGAAAATTAAAAAATTGCAAGTCATTTTTATTTTTCCTTGGGTGAATTTAGTTTTTGGTAGGAATTTTTCTTAGGAATTTTGTCGAATTGGAAATGAAGTTTGTTTGATATAACATCAAAGTGAGGTTAGGTCTTGAAAGACTGGATCATGTGTGTTTATTTTGCTTTTTTAATTTACAGAATTCACTGAGAATGATTTTTTGAGAATATGGAAGGGACTATTTTATTGTATGTGGATGTCGGATAAACATTTGGTGCAGGAGGAAACCGCCGAGGTGCTGAGCAATTTGGTGCACTGTTTTAAAACTAAGGAAACCATGCTTCTGTACACCAAGAGTGCTCTCACGAGTTTGTCCACTCAGTGGTTTGGCATTGACAAATACCGAATGGATAAATTTGATATGGTAAATTAGTTATAGTAAAAATTAATTTTTATTTGTCGATTTTCATTTTTTTTAATTTGCTAACTAATCAGTTTTCCTTTTAAAAATTAACTTTTAGCAAATTAATGAAATCAAAAATTAAAAACAAAAGAAAAACTATATTGCGTTTATATATCATAATATATATATAATTTATGTTTGATATATAAATGTTTTGTATTTTATATTCCAGTATATCTTAGTATTTGCTTTGGAAATAATAAATATTCGCACTAAGATTTTAATGTTGCAATAACATAGCCAAAAAAAGAAAGTTTGATTTGATTATTTTGCGATAACACAGTATTTGTCTTGAGGTTTATTCATTAATGTATGAAATTCTTTATCTATGCAGCTGTTACGTAGGATCATCAGACAAACGTTCGCCGTATTCAAGAATAATTCATGGGACTTGAGCTACATCGAAGGATTTACAAAAATCTTAGAAGAACTCATGATGAGTCGCAACGCATCTCTGGGAATGATTCTACAGATTGTTGAAGTTTACATGGAAGAATTAGCGAAGGTTTTTAATTATTTTCTTACTTAAAAAAAATCAAATTGTAAATTTTAATTTTCTCATGATATTATCTCGTTTCTAGTCGAACATCAAACGAATCTTCAATTAATCAATTCCTAAATAAACATGCTCCAAGTTTTCTTTGCAATAACAATTGTATTTATTTGCAAAAATTGTTTTTAGTTTGAAATACGAACTTTTTATAAGTTTTGTTTGTTAGTATAGTCGAAGAAATTTTTTATTGTACTGAAACTTGAGTGTTTTGAATGAAAAAAGAACAAACAAACAAAAACGAAACCTTGATGTGAATTTTAAAAAATGCGTTTATTTTGAATGATGATTTGTTTCAGGTCAGCGGAGGCAACCTACCAAAATCAGTAGTCACAGAACTGATCCGACCGTTTGCATTATACATGGTATCAAAAATGGACGACAGAGAAATAAAGTCCGTGATGAAAAATATCTTCCGGTACCTTATCTTTCAATCGGACGTCGGATTAGAGTACCAAGAGAAGTTTCAAGCTTGGAGATCTGTATGTGAAGACAAAATTTTTTTTCTTATTCGAAATACTGAATTTCATTGACTTAAATTGAATGATTGAATTGACTTTTTGGTTTTGTTACAGGCCGGTTTCCCTTGTGGTAATATCAAAGATGTATAAAAATTGAGCTTTCTGATGATGATGAGAGAAGGAGAAGGAGGAGGATGGGGATGAACGGATGGAAGGCGAATCTTCAAGTTTGAAAGATTCGACTCCAGTGATGGATACGCGAGCTGGCAGACTAGACGTTGAGTTGCCGCAACTTCCTTTCGACGCTCAAGAAATTATTGACCTTCTTACTAAGTACAAATTTCATATACAATCAACCACGAGGGGACGCAAACATTTGTCCAAACTAATAACAGAGTACGTGTGAATTTAAATTTTGAAAAGATTTTATTTTTGATTTTGTTGATGTGTATTTTATTATAATAATTTGTATTTTGTTTGAGAGGTCTCTAGAATTCAGGAATATTATATTTGGAATATGGAATATTTCGAATATTTGGCGCCCAATATTATAGGCTCAAAAAATTATAATTTTGAAATATATAAATTGCCTTGAAATTTTAGACGCCAAAAACGATAAATTTCAAATCTGATAGATTATATTATTATATAATCATTATTGTTATATAACCATTATATAATTTTAGGCGCCAAATATTTGTGAGTTGTTACATTCGATGCATAAAATTTTAGGTTTCCAAATAATTTTAGAGCGAGAAATATTTCAAAATCACTTCTTTTCGCGCCCAAAATTCTGGTCGCGAAATATTTGGACCTTCCAACTTTTGCTACACATCCATTAATTTATAATACGCAAAAACTCATACAAATATTTTTTCTCTCATTAAAAATAGAAAGTTCAATCCAGCGATTCTAAACTAAACCCCGTTTTTAAATTTCAGATTCGAGCAATTATCGAAAGGTGAAATGCCTCTTGGCGTAAAAGAAGTGACCGTGCCTGTGAAACGGAAATCAAACGTCTTTTCAAAACGTGCGACCGCACGATTGCTGGAGTTCCAATCAAATTTGTACTCTGATAAGATGATGGACACTGCAGAAGACGAGGACACGCAGCCCCCAAATGCAAAAAGAGCCAAGAAACAACAGAACAAAAAACGAAAACTCGAAGACCAGGAAGTAGTTAAGGTTTCTCCAAAAAAGATAAAACCAAACGAATCAAAATCACCCGAGGCGGTTCTAAAGAAAAAGAAGAAGAAAATTAGGAACAAGAACACCATGGCTGTCGTTGAAAACGGCGTAGGACCTGCTGCCAAGTCGGTCGAACATGCCAACAAACTTGGTATGACGAACGGAATGGACGTTCCCAAAGACAAGCCAACCAGTAGCAATAAAAACCTCGACGTGAGTCTGAAGAAAAAGAAGAAAAAAATGAGAAGCAAAAACAACGTGGCTGCCGTTGAAAATGGTTTAGTAACTTCTGTTAAGTCGGTTGAAGATACCAACAAATTAGGTATAACCAATGGCATGGACAAGCCAACGAGTTGCAATAAAAATTCGCAATCACCAACGAACAAACAGTTGGAGAAATCCTTAACTCCCGTTGTTGAGAAATTGGACATTAGTAATACGAATTTCATTCAGGAGGTATGAAATTATGAAAACAAATCAATAACAAAACTTTAAATTAATAAAGTTGTAAATCAACAAATGTGTATAACAATTGTAATAACAAAAATTAATCATCTGCTTTGTTTTATTTACAGATACTTAGAAAAACCGAACTGGTGCAACAGAAAGCAAAGAAATCTCAGAGGAGAAACTCGATAAAATTGAATCAGTCGATGTTCACGACACCGACGAAAAGTTCTGATGATTCAACCAAAGTGATCAACCCCATGGCGAAAGCCAAGTCGTGCGACGCTAAAAAGCGAGTGAAAATCATGCTGCAGAAAAACACGGCCCAACACACGTCTGAATATCTACGTCAATTAAAGCAGAGTCCCGCGATACCTTACGACGCTAATCGCAAACCTCTGATTAGTGCTCTCAAGGCAAGCCCCATTCCAAGCCCGATCAACCCGTTCTACAAACGCAACAGTTTGTAAATCACCCGCATGTAAATAAACCATCGTTCGTTTTTTATTTCAAAAAACTTCCAACGTCAAGCACTAGATGAAAAGAAAGAAAACCTGGGATATCAGTTTCCAATTCACTTTTAACAACTTGTACTTTTATTTCACACTGAAATAGTAATATATTCATATTGTACATTGTTATAAACAATTGCCGAAGTAAAAAAGGAAAATGATAGTTAACTATCATACACCAATAACATATTCATTGTAAATGGAAATCCATTAGGATGATCTTTTGACATCTTTCTTTCTTATTTTTTTTTTTTTGTCGTCATCTCTTCTTTATATTGTGTAGTATACAGTCGTTAGTTGCAGAGAATAAAAATGAATACGTGTAAGAAATATTTGATAAAAATTTGTTTCCCCTTGTACATAAACGTTATTTGTTGGAAGGAAATCGTAAACTTTCAGAGTACCATTTGGTCTGATAAACTTTTTTCAATTTCAAATGTGTATTTGAACTTTTGTAGAGGATAAACACAATATCTCGATATCTTTTTGTAAAAAAAGAAGAAAATATTATGCAATTATATTTTTTAGTAAAATAGAATTAACAAATGAAATCAAAAATACATCGACGGTGAAATTTACTTTTTCGAATCAAAATGTGAATTGTTTTTATAAGGTGGGACATGTAGTACAGTAAAAACTACGTCTTTCAAATGATATTCAATTATATTAATTTCTACATTTTGTCATAAATTGTTAATGTTCGTTTAATTGATCTCGAAACCACTTTTAAAATTATTTCATACCAATTCGCTGGTAAAAAATAATATTTTCTAAAAAGTCAGGATTTGTTTGAAATTGTAATTACAAAATTGCACGTCCCACCTTAATTTTAAAACGAATCTTTGTTATTCTAATGTTTCTGTAAATTATCAATAGGAACGTCTGAAAAAAAAGAACATTTTTCAAATTGTTTGTAATGAAATTTGTGTTGTACATTTTGAATGTGGTGACAAGATTGTCGAAACGTTATATTTTTCCCCACAACAAATTGGTGCCTTGATTTTATCGCAATTATTTGTTATACATCAAAAAGAAAAAAATAAATAATAAAGTTGTTTTTGCAATAATGCCTTTTCGTTATATTTGACTAGATTATCATCGAATAATACATCAAATTGAAATTCATTCATTTGTCTAAAACGATTGCAGACAACGTCAACCGTCAACGGTTCATATGTCATTTGAACATTCACTTATTCACTTATCAGACAATGTATTTTTTTGTTTTTGTATAAAAATTGTACAATGCACGTGATGATACAATATGTATACGCAACAAGGCGGCCACAGAGCCGACGGGGCTACTTTTTTTGTTTCTTTTTAAATACTAACAAATGAGGGCGTCGGATAGAACCTCGATTATTACAACTAAGCTTGCATTTTCTTTTGGCACGCGAATTCACGTTTTATGTCCCACGACAATACTTGTAACAATAATTAATTAATTACACGAAAAAATAGATTCACCCCTCCGAGTATCTCGATTGTTATACCAATATATTTACAATTTATATTCCACCGCAAAGAACAATTATTGTATTTTTCAATAAAATTTAACTTTGTTTTTAAAATCTGTCTCTACACCTCCTTATACGATCTCTTCATAATTATCGACGATGCCTCATCAATTTTCTTTTTGTTTTTTCACCCTAACAATTTTTGTCTTCGAAGGTCTGTATTATTTACAATATAATATACAACCCGAGAATGAACAATTTCAATTTTTGTTTTTTCAAACATATGTTTTTCTGGTAATTACGAAACTAAAAAAAATTATCAGGCGTACATTCTTTTCGCAACGGTACATGCAATATTCTGAGGTACTTTGAGATCTTAAGATTTACAAGAACGTCACATTGAGCTGTGAAGTGTACATTGTATTCTACATTGTATATGAGTACAACAACACAAAATTTATATTCCAAACGCACAATATTGTATTTTGTTTGTTTCATCTCGAAGAAAAAAAATATATTTTCACGAGTCAAGGGGGCATACACACATCTTTGTACATGTTCAAAGTGTCGTCAATTCTTATTGCATCGTTCGAATCATCAAAATTCTATTTCAAAGAAATTCATGACGTTGAATTCAAGTCTTTTAGAAGTCAATTTTATATTATTTTAGTAAAGAGGATTGTATATTGTTTATATATAAAACAATAATTGACAATATTGTTTGAGAAATTATATATGAATCATATCTTTATATATATAGACATGGCCATATATCGACCATTATATATAGTCATACATAAAAATATTTATATTTAATATATATTCAACATATTAAATTTACATTAATATATTATTATATTATTATAATTATTATATTGATATATCATTTATATTATTGTTATTACAAATTTCATATAAATATACAAATAACAGTAATATAACTAATATATCAATATATATTTAACATATTAAATTTATATTACTATAAATTTTATTTATAATGATTATAATTTATTTATCGTTTATATTAATATATAATTAAACATTCTAATTATTATATTGATATATTATTTATATTATTGTTATTTATATATTTATATTGATTTATGAATTTATTTTATTATAAATGTAATATAAATATAAAAATATATCGTTTAATATATTTAATATATATGAAATATATGAACAATATATGATCCTTTTTACTAGAAAATATCAACGCAGAGTTTGGCAAGTTGAATTAATTCAGTTTCATCAAAAGTCTCTACGAAAAAGTATAAGTTTTCATCTTCTGTTATGTTTGCTTTTTCTAATTTCTAATATAATTCTAAGTGCTACATAAGATAAACATTGAATCTGCCTTTTGTACAGATTTTACAGATTGAATTTGTTTGTACAGGCGTTGTGAGTGTATATCACCAGCAACAAATAATAGATCGGAAAAGTCGGTGGTTTTGGAAACTAGATCGCGCGGTTATCACAGAGAAGATGGGACCGAGGAGGACACGGCAGGTGTAAATGAATGTACTCAAAAAGGGGTACTCAAGGTGCTCAAATTGACTAGTCGATAACGTCGTTTTTTTTCATTCCGACTTGGCTTTCCTCTGCCAGATGTTGTAGTACGCCACTTCGAGCTGACTGAAATTTGCCTTCGAAACGGACAGTCCTACGAAGAAGAGAGACTGCAGCAATGTTACCAGTCGGAACATCGGTGATATTATCAACAGGACTATGGATACAACTGAAAGAGAAAAAATCAAATATCAAAATATGCAAATTATACATTTTAAAAATGGTTACTTTAGAAATTTTATGGTGTTGTTGGTTAAATAATGGTATTTTTAAATGTATTTGGTTTGTAATGTAACGTTAGTATGTTGAAAACATTTTTGAAAGGAATTTGATGTGATAAAATATTGTTATGACTGAGAATCGAACCCCCGACCTTGAGAGATAGAATCTACGACCTAACCCACTTTGCCAAAGTTGTTTGTTTTTGTTTTTTCAAAACAATCTTTATTTACCATTTTCTATTGTTCAAAAAGTTTTGTTTTCACCTCTAAGGTATACGGGGGGAGGGGGGGGACAACGACGATATTCTAGGAAAAAATATCTAAAAAAAATTCTAAGAAAAAATAAAAAAAACAATCTTGAAATACTATTCTTTTTGCATGTCAAGAATTTTTTGGCGATTTTCAAGTGATTTTTACGTTTTGTGAGATCAAACTTTTTAATCGAATTGTACCTAACCGACCAATCACAATCAATCATTTCGAAATTATAAATTTCGTTAACGTGATTGCTCCTAAACTAGATGGTCAATATTTTTAAACTTTTCCCCAGTATTTTTCAATATCTAAAGTTAGTTATGACAGTTTTTTGATAAAATCCGACAATCGTTCTAAAATTATGTTAAACCAATGTGTGTTGCTGAATGGAGCTCGTGATTTAAATTTTATGAAATTCTGACAAAAACGCCTTTTCGCTAAACAAACATCTTGAGGGTGATCTGAAATCAATTTGAGTTGAGTATTATTAAAGTACATAGATATAAGATTATCTAGAGCTTGTAGTGTTGTCAGCAGTTTCAATAAAATATAAACAAGTTTCAAAGTGTATGAGCTAAAAAAAAAGAGCTGAGGAATTGACTCTTTTATTACGTGGCCGCCATTTTGTTAATTTCAAACTTTTTGGCAAGGAAGTAGTACAAGTTCGAGATAATCTTATCTGTACTTTAATAACTCACAAGTGGAAATTGATTTCATATCGCTGGTTTTTGATTAAAAATGGTGTAGCCTAAACTACAATAATTATAACATTACAAAAACAACAAAAACAAGTTGTTATTTATTTTCAAAACATGAATATTGAAAAATACAGTTTTTTGAAAGTAAATTTTTTCAAAAATCCGTTAAGGAAAGGGATTTTCTAACTTTGTAAAAAAAATTTGAAATATTTTTTATTAGTTCATAGATAAAAAAAGAAAACATTTTGTCACGGGTCATGTTGAAATTTGAACCCCCTAAAAAGAAAATCAAATCAAAGAAAACACAATTCTCAATCGAATGTTAAAAAAATAATCTATCCATGTTTATTTTTCCAAAAGTTACATATGTTAATTTCAGGAAGCTTAAAAAGCAGTCTGGGCCTATGAGACCCATATGGCCACTTATGTTATATTTCGATCGGTCACTTAGTGGCAGTAACACTAGAAGTTCCGAGAAATCCGTTACCCTAGAAGTACCGAAGGGACGATTTCTCCCCTTAGTAAACAACTTTCATCAAAATATGAAGAGACAAATCCATCATTGAGGTTTTTTGTATCACAACTGTATATCCTAATAGATTACATTATAAATATGTCATTAATTACTAAAAAAATCAATCAGTTAAACAAAACAGCAATTTATTATTTTTCCCCTAACTTTTCTGATGCACTAAAAAAGGTATTGATTTTTGATGTTTTAAAATTTTTTTTTAATGGAAATTTTTTAATATACAACAACTAATAAACAGTTATGAAATCTTTAAAAAAATGTTTGTAAACAAAGTTGGATTCGAAATTTCTTTGAATTTATTAAATAATAAACAAAAACAAAAAATAATCCATCCAGAAAAAGAAAAATCTGAAGTTAGACCCTTTTTATCGAATTGAATCTAATGCAGCCAATTTCACTGTCGTTCCTCTTTTCTGATTGGCTCATTTTATCGCGGGATAATTTGAACGTTGTTATAATCTTCACTGTTGAAATGTAATAAATTTAAAAAAAAATAAAATAAAATTTACATTTTTTTAATTTAAAAAATAAAAAATAAAAAATAACCTTCGTGAACATCTGAAGTTAGACCCTTTTTCGAATCCAATCTGATGCAACCAACTTCACTTTCGTTCTTCATTCCTTATTAGTCAATATTCACTCTCGGGATGATTTAAATTGACAAAAAGTAATCATACTTTATTTATGGGAAATATCAATGTCATTAATCATTAATAACAAAATGAGTGATGATAATTTCTTTTCTTCAAGAAATCTCTTCCGAAACTTGTTGACGAATAAACAACTTTAAAATCACAATCGTCCCATTGTTTATAAAAATTCTATCAATCCAAAATGAATGATTCAAATTTGAAAATTGTACTGCAAATAACAATAATCATAATCAATCATATATTATAATAATTACAATATTATAATATAACAATGATACTAAATATAATTGTTCTATATCAAAACAACAAATTAAACCGAAAGATATCTATAATGATCAACAAAAAGTCATAACATTCCAAACAAATAAATTGTATGTTTCATGAACTTTCGTCAGAAAGGCAACCAGTGCAGTCACATTGCAGTGCTCATAATTATCTTATGCAAGCCACAATTTGAGTTACATAAGACAACTGAATAAGTCGGGGATTATTCTCACCGGTCAAAGAAACCCAGAAGAGCGCGGCCACATAGAGAGGCAGCTGCTTCGGCCTTGGCCACGATTGATCGGGGAACCTCTTCGACTGTTGGAACTGGTGGAGCAGCTTCTCCTTGTACTTCCAGCGGTCCTCCAGCCAGCTCTTCAAGCCCTGCTCGTCGCGCGGCAGTTCCGACGCCGGGACCCTTTTGATGTTGACGTGAACCTCGTTGGGGAAAATTCCTTTGGAGATGTCGAGCTCGGTCTGTGGCACTTGGTAGGGGTAGCCGATGGTCATGTCGTACACCGCGTCAAGGAAGTTGGCCTTCTGCAGGTGGTTGGCGACGAAGCTGAATCCGGTGGTTCGCGGGTGGAGGGTGTACTCGTATCTGTTGAGTCCGTGTTTGTTCGCGTAGCTGTCGGACTTGGCCTTGCTCTTGTCATTGAGATCGGTACCTTCTGGGAATATCAGAATTTGGCTTCTTCTTTGCTGGGACACCAAATAATCCAATGAACGTGTCAAACGACACTTATCCTCTTGCCAATGACGAGTTATAAATATGTATCCACTCATTTGCATCACCCATCCTTCAAAAAACAACAAATTCATTTTTTTGTTATTTATTTGTTGTTGTTGTTGTTTCTGACTTAAATGTAGATGAAAAAATTTGTTTCCAAATAACAGTCCTGTGAAATTACAATAATTCTATCGCTCCAAAAATTCAGTCAGTCATATAAGATAGACAAAAAATTTATATTTCAAATTTGCAAACCAGAAAAGATAGAATTTATTTGTATATAAAAAATTACCTTCCCTAGTAAAAAAGAAATATAATGACAATATATTGGGT
>JAAMPD010004940.1:17544-62175 GCA_025266255.1 Trissolcus basalis
AAATTAAATTGAGAACGAACTAATTTTTTCTTTCTTTCTTTTTTTTTTTTTTTGCAAATCGAAAAATTGAGTTATCTTCAATTGGAGTTGAATTTCGGAAGTAAAAGAGCAGAATAATGAAGTTGTTAAATTCGATACCGTATTTCAAAAGCATTTTTTTGAGCCTGTCAAATTGTTTTGACAGATGTGTATTTCGTTGATACACAAATTGAATTAAATTGTGTGAAATTGTTTTCTGCTCTCTGAGTATTTTTTTTCTTTTTTTTTCACAACCCCCGAACGGAAACTCTAACTGCGAAACGAATTTTGTTTTTCCAGTAACAAACGTTTTAGTGCGCTACATAGATCAGTTTAAAGTATTATTTAATTTTTATATTCCTTTGCACTCGTTTCTTTTTATCCTTACTGAATATATGTTGAAAACAAATGGTTCCAATCATTTTTCAATGCAAAACTTCTGAAAAAATATAAAAAATTCGACAACCCTTCTGGGAAATTTCGCATTCCCAATTTACAAAACCATTTTTTAACAAACAAAATTTCGCCTGCCAACCGTCGATGAAATTTAAACATTTTCATTTGTATCAAAAATTATCTATCACAATTTTACACGACTCGTCTCGTACATTCAAAGAAACTGAGTATTTCTACTTGTCATTGAATCGTTTCTTGCAATCTTTCATTCTTACAATTTTCCATCTCTACAACTTTTTCCCCAATCAATTTTCTTCAATCATGACAATCAAGTTGCAAAATTCAGTTTCAATTTATTAACATAATTTAATTTCTCCCAAAATCAATTTTCCCACCGATTGAGTATTTAACCAAACAAAAAAGCGAACCCAATTGAATGATTCCAACGTGAATAAAAAAAAAAAAGGTTTGTATCAAACCGAACAAATTTCAGTAGCAATTGAAGTGTTTTGAAATAGTCTGTTCGTTCAGTCGATCCTCATCTTCGAGGCGTAAATGAGTTGTTTATTAGATTTTATTAGTCACTTAGACCGAGTGTGAAAGTGTGAATAGTCATCGAGATACGACCAATTAGGGGATCTCGGTTGGGATGAAATTAACGACGATACGTGATTGAGTCCAACAGAGTAATAAACAACAACTCTCGAGAGGCCTACAATGACTATCCCTTTGACGGCATCATTTCGTTATTCCTCGCGGTTGTTTGTTCGTCATCCGCACATCGTCGCACCTCAAACGTTATCACCTCGAGACAGACCTCCCATCAACCCATTTCAACTCGTCACTTTCGCCCCGACTTCTCTTCGTGGGCGAAAACAAATTTGAATTGCAAACTGCCCTCCAACACACCTGATTGAGATGAATGGCTCTGCGTTGACGGAAGCACCTGTCGTGCAACGTCAACAGGAAGATAATGCGAACCGGGTGCCTCCCTGAGGTACCTCGCAGCGTCCCAAAAGGTGCACTACGAAGGGAAAAAAAAAACTTGGAAAAAAATTGGACCCCGAGAGTTGATCACTGTACCGAAAAAGGGTTGACGTCGGTTTGGTGTCGGCACTCGCGAAACAAGAATGGATTCGTCGGATCACCAGCGTGCGCGTCCTTCAGCTGACATTGACAGTGGTACCGGTCGCGGCGTTACGTTTCGAACCGACGTACAATTGCAAGCCCACACCTGGCGGTGGCTCTTCCTCGACGGACCGACGACGTCTGAAGCGACTCGCTACGAAGATGTACCTAAGGAGGACAGAACGGTACGCACGAACCCCGATCGCCTACTCTACGACACGCTCGCAAAGCGCCGGTTTTCGATCGCCGAGTCGATCCTGCCTAGGATTTGTTCTCTCTCGTTCCCACTATCGGGGCCCGATTACCCTCTCTCTTGAGGCCCTGTTCCATTCCGGGGCCCCGCTCCGACATCCCCACTGCGCTTGCCCCTTCTCTAGGCCGCGCGCATTCCCGAGAGTCTTCCCATTTTCTTGCCTTTTGCGCCACGCTTTTTTTCCCTTCTTTCTCTCTAGCTCCTTCCTTCCTCCGCTGCCGCTTATCCCCCTACCCGTTTTTTTCTCTTCACGCTCGCGATCTGTCGCGGAAAAAGTTGCAGGCGTCAACGGGATAACACTCTCTCGTGCCAGACTCTCCCTGAACCCCCGGCATCCGGATCGTTTCGGTCATCCGATTCGAGATGGTGAAGAAGGCAAAGTCCCCGAGACTGCATCGATGTAAAAACGAGTGGTTTTCGAATAAAATAGTTCTCGAGGACAGTTTTGAAAGGTCGACGAAATGTTTTTCGTTTGATTTGAATTGTTTGAGAGTCGATGACACTGGAGGACAAATGTCATAACCTCAAAAACATTCTCGGAAGGAATGTTCCGTGTGGTTTTTTGTTTGTTCAAACAGTGTCGATTTGCCATCCCGGATGAAAATATATCCGTCGGAATATATTTTGTTTTGTTATACTTATTGCAGCGTTTTATAAACTTTTGATA
This sequence comes from Trissolcus basalis, assembly GCA_025266255.1. Classification (NCBI taxonomy): domain Eukaryota; kingdom Metazoa; phylum Arthropoda; class Insecta; order Hymenoptera; family Scelionidae; genus Trissolcus; species Trissolcus basalis. Next base: position 20,007 of record JAAMPD010004940.1, read on the forward strand.
TACGAAATATATTCTATTTTATATTTTATAAATTTATATAATGGAATTTGTTAAAAAAATATGAATCAAATATTATACTTATTGCCGGAATATATTTTCTACATGAAAAATATATTTTGTTTATATTTTGAGAATATATTCTCGTCCGTGCGGGTGTTGTCGATGTATGTTGAGAAAAATTCAACGTACATATATTATAAGTTTGCCAAATTCTTATTTTCGTGTTATTATGATTGATTTTCTTTTCTTCATCTTGTGATAACTTGAACTAACTCTAGTTGATAGCTGAACTACGCTTGTTTATGAAAAATTGCAAGGCTCAGTTGATCTCTTCGATCAAAACATTAACAGATTTACTCGGAAATTGAAATCTATGTACTTTTGACTGAAATCATTCTTGACACAACTTTCTTAAGATAATTAAAATAAATTCTCTATTTATCAGTTTAAGGAATTAAATTTTCTAAACTGAATTTTAATTGAAAGAAATTAATAGGAATCGAATTTTCAAATTTTAATTTCATGTCGATCTATCAAGTTATATAATATTTTCGCAAACAAAAAAAATAAATAAATAAATAAAATAACAAAATGAACAAAAAAGTAGTCAAAAGTTTGCTAAATGTTTTATATTTTATTTCAAAACACTTGCACCCCAACATTTTTTTTACAGGAAAAAAAAAATGTCAAAGAAAAAAAATGCTAGTATTTTTTGCATGTAAGAAAACATTTGATATTCAAATCGAATGTGATTTGATACTCGATTTTATAGAAACAAGATGTACGGCATTTAAAATAATTATGTATAACTGGATGTTATAAAATTTGATATAAAAAAGAAATGGGAGAAATAACTTGAAACATATTTGTCGCATAATTCAAATATTTATGCGAACGTGTATGTTAAACATATGTAGATGTACGCCGTTGGGATTGGGTACGTACGTACGTAAGTTTTTAGTATGTTTCTTTTGGCTCGGGTAATCATCGCAGATAAAAATAAACGTAAATGTCACATCCATAACTCTTACGTGAAATGGTATTTGACTTGGTGCGAGAGACCCAACTTGTACAAATTTGTTCGGTCGTTATCCTTTGTCGGAGGAGGATATGAAATGAATCAGCATCATACGCGAATCTGAAACAGGTAACTTACTTTGGTTCTGAGTGCTCTCTTGTTCCGCAGATGTATAATTTGTACTCCGATCAGTTTCGTTGCTCGTCAACAAAAGTTTCGATGTTTATCCATGGGACTTCAATTCCCACAGCTCAAAATTCAATCAACTTTCGTTTCGATTGTCAAATCCGATGTGCAAAACTGTTAATCATCATAATTCGATTATCCAATCCAATGACCATCATTGTGTATCTATAAATGAAACAAAAATGAATTAATCAAAAATCAAAAAATTAACAATTTAAAAAATGAAAAATTTTCTTTAGAAATGTTTACTTTCAAACATTTCAGTTCTCTTATTTTTTTCAAACTGTTTTTTTTCTTTATGTGAAATAAAACTATGTTATTTAAATTTTTCTTGGACAATTTTTTTCTTCTCCTTGGTTCGATTATTTTAATATTCCTGCAAAAGTGCAGTCATAAAGTGCATCAGACTTGATGACTTTGATCTAAACTGTATATTTATTGAGGAGCTGTCAACTAAACATTGAAATATGAAATAAATTATGAGTGTAATATACATTTCATGTAAACGTAATCACATATTGTGTATCAAAATGACATTTCGCGGTGCTTCACATGATGATAGCCAAGTCATGTTTCCAAGTATCTGATTACACCATGCGAGAGGAGAACAGCTCGTTCGAGAAAACTGGATTAAGTTTTTGTGACGAGAAAAAAAAGCCATTCAGTTTTGTTTATTTTCGCTTGTCGAAATTTTTACATGTTTCAAGTTAAAGTTACACAGATTTCATCGTTTTGTTGTTTCAACGGTCTTGGAAATCTTTTCAACAATCATTTCAAAATCAATTTTCAAACTGAAGATTTTGACAAGTCATTGGAGCTTTTTTTAAATCGGACATCAAAAGAGGTACAAGTTTATGATTATTCATGATTTCTTAAGTTAATGTTATTTCTAAAATCGGAATCATATTGAATGCGGTCTCGGTATCCAGGTTACTAATCACTTCAACGAGTGTCCTTAGTACGAGTAGAGACCACACTTGAAATCAAATTTGGTCGAATCAGGCAGCGTGTAGTGCACAGAGGCGTGTTCCAAGCTGAGACCATATTCAGTTTTTAGGTTTCGCAACTAGACTTTTAGGAATTCGTGATACCGTGAAATATTCGATGAAATTTGTGTTTGCAATCACTTTACATGCACGCTCTCACTGAGCTTTTGATCCGTTCGAAAAAAAGTACTCTCGCAATTTTGTTTTGATTTATATTTTCGCAGTTGGAAAAACGACGGATATTTGTTTAAGATATTTATACAAAAATACATTTCAACCCCGTGCGCAAAAATTTTTTTTTCAACATTTTTATATGAATTGTTTGATGATTTTTCAACGAGTAAACATCGAATCGAATGAACGGTTATTAAATTTAAAACAATCAGAAACATTTTACAGGAAAATTATTATTGAATTTGAAAAAAAAAAGGTTAAAGTGGGATATGCAACTTTGTAGAATAGATTTATAATTTTCAAATTTACATCTACTGATACAAACAGTATATTTAATAATCTCAATGATATCGTATTAGTCTCAATATCGAATTAAAAAAAAGTTGAACAATTTTTTCAAAAAGTTATGGCAACTAGAATCCCTAGTAAAAACGAAAATATGATGACAATATATTGGGCGTATATCAGCCATATAATGGGAATATAATGTTACGAAAACCATATATGAATCATATATGATGATTATAATGGCAATATATTGTCAATATAATGAACAATTTTGAATTTTTCCTTTAACTATACGGATAAATCGCCATATATGGCAATATAAGCCTCATATATGGGCCATACACGTTTTCTATATGCTCATTATATTGATTATATATAGGCATTATATTTCCATTATATTGATTATATATTGCTCGTATATTGCCCCTATATGGTCATTATATTGTTAATATATTGTAATTATATTGTCATTATATTTTCCTTTTTACTAGGGTTACTAGAAAAAAAATCAAAAATCATATGTGAACATGAAAAAGTTTGTACATTTTTATGTCTGGACAATATACAATCCTTTTTACTATAGTCAGAAGATAAAAACATCATTTAATACCTGGTCCAGGTACATGTCTGACGGGATCCTTAAGGATCATCTTGAGCCTGTGAGCTGCGACATGTGGCATACAAGCTTGATACATGGCAGCCCAAACGAAGTTCCAATCCGTTCGGGTACGATGGTTCATCATCAGAATGGCAGAATCATCGTGAACAATATGGTCTCCTGACACGACGATTTTCACGCCGAATGTCTTCAACAAAACCTACATCAACAAAAAAAAAGAAACCTAATTCACACATTTGAATTTACACCAATGTATTTTAGTTTATTTGTACAAATTTTGTAATGGAAAAAATAAAGTTAAAGTAAAAAAGTAAAAAAATTACACTTTAAATGATAATGATAATATTAAATTAATATATACTAAAAAGTAACACTTTACTTACCGTGGCATAGACTTCCCAGAAGGAGAAGACAAAATCGCCCAATTTCCTAAACCTTTTTGGATTAACCAGGAGGATTATGAACGAGGGCAACGTCAGAATCAAATAACCAGCCACTATGCTGCTGTACCACAGAAAGCTGTACAGTATACCTGCTCCGAAAAATCTCCCCATGTTGCCAAAAGACTACAAAGTGCACAGGAACAATTAATATATATCTCGGGACAAAAATAATATCACAACAAGAATGAATAACCGATTGGCAAGTTCATTGCAATTTCATTTGTGAAAATTTGTACATCTCGGTTTTTATAACGTAACAGTAAAAATGTCCTCGGGAAAACGAGGTTCACGAAAATTGGGATCGGAAAATGTATGGTTTTTAAAACGTAAGAAATAGTTGACTGTCAGTTGTTTGGTTGTTTTATTTTTGAATAAACAAAAAACTAAAAAATGTGAATTGAATTGTGAAATATAAAAATTGAATGTAAGAATTGAGTGATAAAAATTGAATGATGAAAATTGAAATTGCGGATGTGAAATGATAATTGGAGGAATAACAAAAGGGAACTTGTAATGGTTCTAAGTGCAAGTAAAAGGAAGAGAAAAAAATGTTTGAAAAGTAGCAAAATAATCCATACCACCACATATCACAGGCATTTGTTAACGACTGTCGTGATATGAACTTTCTCAGTGGCTTCTCTCTGCGCGATGCTATCGCAGGGGCTTCCCAGTTCCCACACCCTTGTTCCTCGCATATAGCCACGCTCCCCGATGTCGGGTCGAGTCTCCTCTTCAGTAGTCGCCGCGCGAGAAGCTGTGTTGGACCATTTATTGATCTGCACGCCTAGGTGCTTCAGTTCATCCCCCTCCCTTTTATTTTGTAATCACCTCTCTTGCGCGCGCGACGATCTTCTCTCAATAACAACATTAAACTTATCAAACCAAACGGCCTAACTATTCTTCTTTTTCTTCTTTTCTACTATTCTTTCTTCTTTTTTTTTATTTTTTTTTCTTTGTATTTTTGCAAATATTCGGCACTCTAAAATGTATAAATCTCAAATTATTTGGCGCCCAAATTATTTACGCACGAAAAATGATGAATTTTACATTTTTGGCGGCCAAAGTTTTAGGCGCGAATATTTGTAATTCTCAAGTTTTTGGCGCCCAAAATATTTAGGCGCGAAGATTGATGGATTTGGCATTTTTGGCGCCAATATTTATAAGTCTCAAATTTTTGGCGCCCAAAATATTTAGGCACGAAAAATGATGAATTTCACATTGTTGGCGCCAATATTTATAAATCTCAACTTTTTGGCGCCCAAAATATTTAGGCGCAACGATTGATTTGGCATTTCCAAATGCCAAATCCAACGATGGATTTGTTTTAGGCGCTAATATTTATAATTCTCAAATTTTTGGCGCCCAAAATATTTAGGCGCGAAATGTTATAATTCTTGTATGTTTGAAGACCCAAAATTTAAAGACCCTAAACATTTGGCGCCCAATATATTGAGGCACAAAAATCTTAATATTTTTTTTTGTTGTTACATTTTTTATTTTGCTATGTCGCTTTTAACCGGAGATAAAAAACAAACACTAGTTTTGTGTGTCACTTATTTATTCAATTTTCTTTTCCCTAATAAAAACGCCGGGCTCGATTTCTTTACACATTTCTAATCCAAGCACCGGCGAACTTGAACCAATACAAGATGTTGAAGAAAAACAAAGTAATACTTCTAGAGATGGAAATGATAGATTGAAGCAATGCGTTTTTGTATGTAATATCGATAGAAAACAGATTGTATACATTTTTGGAATGAAAATACGTCTCAAATATTCGGCGCTCCAAAATGTATAAATCTCAAATTATTTGGCGCCCTAAATATTTAGGCACGAAGAATGGTAAATTTGGCATTTTTGGCGCCCAAAGTTTTAGGCGCCGATAATTATAAATTTCAAATATCTGATGGAATCAGTAATTTTAGGCGCCAAATATTTGTAATTCCTCATCACTTTTGACACCTAAATTTTCGGATTGCCAAACATTTACAATCCACTATTTTTGGCGCCCAAATACTAGAGATATTCCAATTTTGGCGCCTCAAATTTTGAAAACCCAAAAATGTGGGATTTTTTACGCCAAATATTTTAAATTCGTCATTTTTGGCGCCTACAATTTTGGGCTACCAGACATTCACGATCCACTATTTTTCTCATCTAAATTTATCAGCGCCAGATATTTAAAACTAATCATATTTATACATTCCAAAAAACAAATCTCAAAAATGATATTATTTTATCCACCAATATTCCTCCCCCATAAAAAAACGAACCCAAAAAAATTTCTCAACCAATACAACATGTACGTAATACTCTCAATAGAAAGAAATGAAAATTGAAACAACACATTTGTATATATTATCGAAAGATAAACTGATTGTACAAGTTTTGAATTAAAAAAAAAGTCCATGTTGCTTAGGATACAGTAACATTGCTATAAAAATTCGTCAGTATAAATAAGTTTGTTCATCACGTGGAAAGTAAATGGAGTTTATAAAGCGGGTACCCGATTTTTTCGATTTGGAATAATTCATCAATGATCGACGATAAAAAATAGTCTACACACTATACAAAAGGACATGAAATGTTGAAGACAATCACAGCTTCGTCACAAAATCGTCGCTATACATTTTTGTCCGGACAATAAAAAAGATTGGGAATGCAGTGTACAAGTTATCATGCGTATTTCTTGAGTAAAATTTGCGCTTCCTCTTGAGCTTTTTTCTCCTTTTCTGAACACGGGGTCAGTGTCAAAAGTGTCCTTAGGTATTCGCACGCCTCCCGATTTTGACCGAGGGATATGTAGCACTTGCTCAGAAACAGTTTGTTCTCCAAGTGGGGCTCCTTGTACAGCTTCTCAGCCTGTTCGAAGTGTTTCAACGCGTCGTCGTACGTTGCACTAGGTGGCTCCGCGAACAAGGTTGCCGCCAACTGAAAAAAGACAATTGACAAATATAGTCGAACTGAATTTAACAATCAAACTAACAAAAATATATTTCGAATTATATTCTAATCATTTTTAATATATTTATTTGTATACATTTATTATATATTTGATAGATTTTATAGATTCTATATGTTCTATATAGGTATTTCTATTTTCGATTTTAGCCATTTCATATAACAGAGTTTCTTGAAACAATTTAACCGGAACTGAATTGTACCTTCCGTTCCAACCAGGACAGTTCGGACACCTCGTACTTAAATCGTCCCAGTAGGTGATGCAACAAACCGTCAGACGGCTCCAGTTCCAACGCCTTTTCAACGTACTCTTTGTACCGATACGCGTTGCTAATTTTTTCTTTCGTTGGAAGAAGCTGACTTTGACACCCAGTGAGAATGGCATACCATTTATACAAATTCATGCTGCCAGTTGTGGTCTCGAGGATCTTCTCACAAGCGCTCAAACCTAAAATTCGAAACAAAAATATAAAAATTATTTTTTAAAATCAAAATTACCCAGGCAAAAATCAACATATATGCTCTACATATATAAAACATATTTCAGGTGCTAAACTTGTAAATTTCAAATATCTGATGGAATCAGCAATTTTGGGCGCCAAATATTTGTGAGTTGTTATATTTGGCGCCTAAAATATTGGTCGCCCCATAATTTAAAATCTATTATTTTTGCACCTTTATTTTTGGACGCCAAATAATTCGGATTTATAAATTTTGGCGCCTAGAATTTTTGAACACCAAATATTTGAAACTTTTCATTCTTTGCGTCTCTAATTTTAGGCGCCAAATTTAAGGAATATTTAAATTTTGGCGCCTTTATTTTTGAGCGCCGAATAATTTGGATTTATACCTCTTTGGCGATTAAAATTTTGGACCGCCAAATATTTGAAAATTATCGATATTAGTAAATCCCAAATATTCGATGCCCCAAAATTTTGGGCGCCAAAATTGAAGCCGACAAAAACAACAAATCTGAAATATTTGGTGCCTCAAATGATGGGCTCCATCGGATACTTAAAATGTACCATTCCTTGCGTCTATAATTTTGGGCGCCAAATATTCTAGGCATCTCAAATTTTGAGCGCCAAATATTTTAAACACTTATCAATATTTTTTCAAACCAATCATGGTTTGGCCATCACGGTTTGACCATTGCGGTAGACAACCTTATTTTCTATCCCAAAATACTTACGGGGTAAAAGTTCAAGTCGACGAAACATTTTAACAATTAACTCAGAGGCAGTATCGTAGCCACAACGAAGTACTTGTTCCAACATCATTTCTGATATCTCATCAGTTCTGTCTTCGTAACAATTTTTAACAAAATAAATATACCTGCAACCAAATTCATTAATCATCAATAAATCATCGTAAACAACACACATTATTTTATTTAAAAAAATATATATTTTTAGATAATTTTAATTATACACCAAGGAAAAAAATAATCAATAAAATATATGGTGTGATAAGAAGCCATAATACAAATTTATTGATCCGTGCCATATGTTTCAAAAACTCAATTTAAAGTCAACAGGGGTGGAGATGACACTTCAAATTAATGATAACTTTTCAAATAACATTTCTAAAAAGCAAAAGTATTACCAATTTTAATACATCTTTTCAAAAAATATTTATATAGTTATTTTGGTAATTTGAAAATAATTAATACAATATATCATAATATATATTATATTAAACAATATATTCAATTGAAATATGCATAATTTTCTAAACAGTCACTAATTATGAGACAACAGATCTTATCTATGACAATTAATGATTTTAACATGTAATAATGAACGTTCTATAAAAACAGCTGATTGTCACTTTCTACTCCATCTGTCACCTTTACAGAGGTCAATCCCAAATGAATTTATACAAAATAATAACATTTTACTGTAAAAATTGAACTAACAGATTTTAGAATATTTTAAAGTTGTTTTTTTTTATATCAAAAGAAAGTATTATTCAACATTGAATTAAAATTCCAAATATTTACCTAGGATATCGCAACATTGCAATGACTTTTTCTGCATCCAAACTGTAAATAATCTTGACATCCTTTTCATTACTATCCCTTTCATTGTACGTAACAAATCCAAATTTGATAAGAACACACAGAGCTTCCTTAACCTGAAAACATGACACTTATAAACACCAGCTCAAAATACAATTCCATCAATTATCAAAATTTTAATTTGCACAAAAACAAATTATCACAATTCCACAAGACCAAAAATCATATTAAAAAATTAAAATCACTGTATAACATACCTTAATCAACGGCAAGCCGGTGGTAAACTTGATCAGTCCAAGTGTTTTTGCCCCATGTTTAAACAAGTCATCTCCAACACACTGAACGACAGGGCCAAAATGTTCGCACAAATTAGCGAGCACAATTTGCCCATAATTCGTGACATTGTCGCTCACTTTAAAACCCTTTTTTTTTCCCCGCTTACCATCGGCATGTAAATACAACCTCAAAAACCCATTTGTTTTGATTCCTTCGTACGCACCAACCACGTGACTGCGACACCGCACGAAATCCGCCGGCAAATTTCAAACGCCCGCCTCGGTCGTCTCCTTTTACTTATTTCCTTTTTTCAAAGTCACACTTACTGAGGAAACAAAAAAAAACAAAAAACAAAGTCATCCCGTCGTGACAAAGTGCAAAGAAAAAAGTGAGTTTACATGTCAGGGGAAGACGTAACCGTCCTTTTTTAAATAATTATTATCCTGCGTGGTGTTTTTTGTCGTGCGCATTTTTGTGGCGGCGCTGCGGTCGTTCCAAAGTTGAAGTCGAAATCACAGCAGCGCGGCCGACGAGAGAAGCTGATTCAGTGTGTTTCGGCGCGCGCGATCGCTGAGTGGGACAAATTGTTTGACTGCCAAGTTTGTGTTTGAGCCGAAAGAAGAAACGAACAAAGGGAAACAAAAATGACGCAGGAAGGACAGTAAGTGGCATCAAACGTTCAATTGGTCTGACGTTCGGTCTGACAAATAAATCTTGGTTAGACCGTACAAATAGGTACACACGAGCTCGCGACGGCCATCTTGAAAAATGACTATTGATTCTCGAAGTTTCTCCAAGCCGGCTTGGCTCGACTTTTCGTCGCGGGAATAATTGTTCGGCTGTTTGTAACTGCTGACAATTCCAGCGATGAAAAATTCGGGACAAAAATGAGGTTGACAGGAACGGGGGGAGCAATTTGCCGAGGGTCGATTCGTGTCGGCGACCATGGCCGACGCACAAGCCCTCGGCCCACGTTTGTTGGGGAGAAAAAATCGATGTGCTTTTTTCGAGGGGACGGTGGAAAAACGGAGCAAACGTTCCGACGATTTTTCTCTCCGCCCTCTTTTCTTGCTAGTTGACTTTTTACACGAATTATGTCCCTCCACATGTACCAAGGAAACAGTGACTCGTGACTTTCTTGCCGGTTTGACCTGCCTAACCTCAATTCCAATTTGCAATCAAGCAGAGAAAAATAAATAAACAAATAAAGTCCGCGGAAAAAGAATCAGATGAAATAAACAGAATCAGTAAATGAAAATTGGAATTTCTTGAAACCTAACCCAACTTGATTTGCAATAATTTGAAAATGATGAATTTTTGAATCGACAGTTATTTTTTCAATTAGACAAAAAATTATAAATAGCGCCACCTACTGTTGTGGAAAGGAAACGTAATTAATGGCCTGTATTAATTATTGTTTAGCTTGTAAATATTCATATGAGTTTTTGTAGAGTCATGTGGAAATAATGAGCATTGTCTTTGTCCCTCATTCTAACCTCTTTGTTGTTTCAGGTTACCACCCCCGCCAGTGATGTGGGCACAGAGGAGTAATATACTGTTCGTAACAATTTGCCTGGAAGACTGCAAGGAACCGTCGTTAAAGGTGGAGGCGGACAAAATTTATTTTAAGGGAGTCGGTGGCACGGACAAAAAGGCGCACGAAGTGACGATCAATTTGTATAGCGAAATCGACCCGGATAAGACTGTGCAAAGTATGAAAGGCAGAAATATTGAATTAGTGCTTACGAAAAAGAATGAGGGCCCCTTTTGGCCAAGACTTACCAAGGAAAATCAAAAGTTCCATTGGTTGAAGAGCGACTTCAACAAGTGGGTCGATGAGGATGATAGCGACGAAGAGGCTAATGATGGACAATCAGAATACCTTTCACAGGTTTGTTTTTGATGACAAAAATTTTAAATATATAATTTTGGGTAACAAGTATTCTAGGTGTCTAAAATTTTAGCTGCCGAAATAAGTGGGGGGCAAATATTCTAGGTGTCTAACATTTTGGCCGCCTAATGTTATAAGCGTCTAAAATTTTGGGCGTCAAATATTCTAGGCGTCTAAAATTTTAGGCGCCTAATATTATAGGCGTCTAAAATTTTGGGCGCCTAATATAATAAGCGTCTAAAATTTTGGGCGCCAGATATTTTAGACACCTAATTAGATGGGCGCCAAATATTCTAGGCGTCTAATATTTTGGGCACCAAATATTCTAGGCGCCTATAATTTTGGGCGAAAAATATTCTAAGCATCTCCAATTTTGGGCGGCAGATATTTTAGACGCCTAAATAGTTTGGAGCCAAACATTCTAGGCGCCCAAAATTTGAGATATTCTAGGTGCCTAAATAGTTGGGCGCCAAAAATATATTAGTTCAAATATTATAAATAAGATAATAGAAAACATAACTGATATTTGTCATACATTTCAGATGATGTCACAGTTAGGACAAGGTAAAATGGAAGGAAAGCCAGATTTTGACGACTTGGATATGGAAGACGAAAATGACCGGCCGGATAGCGACGACGACGACATGCCCGATCTTGAATGAATGGGTGCGCAAAGCGTCCAGAAGAAAGCAGCAACACGAACCAACAGACTCGTCGACGAGTGCGCGCGACCCTAAACATAAATATATTCACAACCACACAACACTCAAACACGTGACTTTACGTTAGCCAAATTTTTGTCAGCGCGAGCAAACGACCACAACTTCCCCCTCTCCGCGACTACGAACGATTCGGTAGATCGCGAGGGGGCTGGCGATGGGAATGTCAGTCAACAATCGATCCAGCCGATCTGTTTGAGTAGTAGCATTTAATAAGTTGGATGAATCGCCTTTATTTCATGCCCGAGAGCAATAAAGACACTTGGTTTTCCTTGATACAAAACAGCAGTTTTTTCTTCAATTTATTCTTGCAACAATTGTAATTTCAACTAAAGAACATGATTTTTTGAATTGTTTAACCAACGATACTGGAAGCGCCACGCAGTGCCAGGTATCCGGCTGTTATGTCCATCGGCAGGCTGCGCACCGTTGTAAATTCCTCGGCGGTCGCGTAGTACAGCTTTGTTTGCGGATCCGTGTATCGTGCCTGTTTCAAATGACAAAGTTTTTATATAAAATAATAATATTACATGAAACAACAAAAAAAAATTAACCCGCGTTTAAAATATTGTACCATCTTGAGATACATTGTGATCAATACCAAAACGAACTTTTGTATGGAATACACTGTCTTTCGTTTCTAATAATATAGAATTAAATGATGATAATAATAAAAACAACAACAACAAGTTCCGTTCGATTTCATTCCGAACGATGCTCACCGGCAGTCCTGAGATATCCGAGTACTTTTTCGCCGGCTTGAAACTAGGAGGGGCGTTGATCGAACTGTCTAGATAAAACATTTCAAAACAGTCATTACGTAAGTGATATCAGAAATGTATCTTCATTCAAATACGAAAGAGAATTTCGTTTTTATATTAATTTTTTTTATCAAAAGTGGGAAAATGCATTTTCGCAATCTCCAGTTGAGTGTGTCTAATGACTATCTCTGAAAGCCTGTGGCAGTCAATCCTAAAACTAAAATCTACTAAAAATCCAGATTCTGAAGATACTCCAAATTATATCAATGGCTCTAAAACAAAAACAGATAACTCAGTTTTCAAACGGTTTGATAAACCTTTAAAAATTCTACACATCAAGTTTGGAATTCAAATTTTGTTCATTTTGTGTACAAATTGATATTTTTATTATGAATGTATAAAAATATTTTCAAATATAGAATGGAGTTATCAGTTTTTGTTTCTAAACCTCTATCATGTATTGAAATTACATATTACAATTTGATTTTTACATATTTTGAAAGCTTCTCATGAGAATAATGTACAAAGTATAATATTTTTTATTTTGATTAGTATATCATCTTTTTTATTAAGGGTGTAAAAAAAGGATCTTACAATGAACAGCTTCTGGAGGCCAAGGAAGAGCCCTCTCCTGCGACAAAACTTGTTTCAAAGATCTCCAAGTTTTCTTTTTACCGAAGTTGCTAGTCTGGCGAAACTGCTGCTGGAAGTCAGGATTCTTGAACACCGTCTGAGCTTTCCTGGGCTCTGTCATCTTCGACCTGGAAAAAATCACGATTCAAAAACGCCAGTCCTGTTTACAACATTAAAAACATTTCAAGTTATTTAATGAACATTTGTCAGTAAAACATTTTCTATTGCATTACAATTCAGATAAACATGTCAAGTATTTATGACATATATTAGGTGAAGTAATTAGTTTATAGAACTAATTTGAGAAACTTTGAAAGAAACTACAAATAATAAAATAATAGAATTTTATTATTTTATAAAACTTAATTTGTACAAAGTGGAGATACAATATGATATAAAAGGTTCAGCAGAACTTGAGGTTATAAGAGACTGTATTATTGTTCCGATGAGACGTCGGGGTACGAGATCACTAAAATTCTGCGAGTGTTGCATCCTAAAGCGCAACCTATCGTTTGCATGAGAGTTGCGTTCGGTTGTCTGAGAAGAATTTTGGCCCATGCGCTTAGAACTAGGACGGACCAGTAAAAGTTGTTTTCCTCGCTGAAAATTGGTCGGTCGTTGAGAGACTTATTGATTTTAGGCGATGATGTGTTTATACTACCTTGGAAGGTCAAAGTGTCGCTGACAACCTATGTCTTGGTAATTTTTGATGACTGCCGCAAGGTCATTTTCGTAACGGATAAAAGCATTCTCGCTTGGCTCTATGAGACAGAGGATTGCTTGTTTGCAGAGGATTTTTATCTGTTGACGCCTTGACTTGTTCATTGCCAAGTTTCCCAGTACGTTTACGTCCTATTTTTGTTATCATTTTTATTATTATTGCTAAGAACATTGTTTATTTGATTATTGTGGACTTAATTCGTGTAAGGGATCTGGACCGAAGTTGAAAAAGTTCTTAGGAAATGAAGAAATAAGAAACAAAAATTGGTTCTAGTTCCGTTGTTTCGGTTATCTGTAACAGCTTTTTTAAATTATAAGACTTTGGTTTTTTATTTAATTATAGATATAGGTATACAATTTCATAAAGTTGTAGTAATTCGGAAAATACTCATTCAATTTCAATAAAAAGTAGTTATTTCTATGCCTGTTCCGGCATTCCACAAAATATCGGTTGGAATTCCGGTTCCATCGTTTCTATGATTTAGAAAACCTATTCATCAAATTAAGATTTTACAAAAAAAAGTATTTAATAACTAGAATCTGATTTAAATTTTGGTTCAATTCCGGTTCACTAAAATAAAAAATATCAGTTTCACTAAATATGGCTCAAATTCTGATTCCCTAAACTTCAACAGCCGTTCCTGAGTTTCACGTTCCAGTTCCTCAAACTTGAAAATAACCGTTATTGATACCAATTCAAATTTCGGTTCAAATCCCTAAATATTTAATGAAAAAATCATTACTTTCACTGATATGTGCAACGTAACATGCACATTTTCTTTAACAAAACCCGAATCTTTAACGTGAAGACTGAGGTATCGTTCCATCAATTCTAGTTCCGTCTGCAGATACAGGACCAGATTTGAAGTTACATCAACAGTCCTAGGTGGCGCTGACTTTTTTTTGCTGACCCACCAACGTTCAGAATGACAATTTTCCTTCTCTTCTTTGTTGTTCTTCACTTCCTGTTTCACCATTGTCTCCATCTTGGCTTTATTAACTACCTTCAAGTAGGGCGACAACCGAGTTTCAGATTTGCGACACTTCTCCAGATAAACGCTTTTGTCAAGATATTTCTCGAGTTGTTTGAGATCAGACATGTTGATGGCGCCTATTTGTTCGCAACTCATCAAGTTCAGCAACTCGTGCTTCATCTTTCTCTTACTCTCTATCGGTTTTGAATACTGAAACGGTTCTTGTACCTTCGAAACCACCGGCTTCTGTACAATATTTCCCGCCAGGTTTCGCCAACAACTTTGCAGCAAACTTTGAAAATAGGAGTCTTTCGTATCAACATCTTGCTGAACGTCAGCATTGTGTGTTTCAACACACGCTCCCATCAACCAATAGGTTAATCCTACGTTTATAGGATTGGCAACACTCTGAAGTTAGTTTCACTTTGACGTCTCATCGAATTAAATCGAATTATTCTTTTGTTCCAAGGGAATGAATCATTAATTTGCGATTTTTTGAGTCAAATTGAATGTTCAATGTTTTTAATGAAATTTAATGTTTATTTTCAGTAGATATTTCTTAGAAAATTGATAAATAAATGGTTAAATTATGTTGTTTTAAGATGGCGGTCGTTCAACAAAATGTCGACTCAAAAATGGCGCCATTTTGAGGAAAAACTAACGAATTAAAAATTAGCTAAAGGTTGAATAATGAATTATTTAACACTCATTAAAAATATTTTACATTTTTTTAATATAGTTTATTGAGTTTTTTAGAACGATTTAAATGTTTTTTTATAAGATATTAAAAATTTTTAAATATATTCTTTATAATAGATTATTGTGTTATTTTTTATTAATTATTTCTATGAATTTCGTTATGACTTTCAATTAATAAATATTTTTCTACGAAATAATATTAAAAAAATGAAGTTGATGACAAATGATGAGTCATAAAATAAATTTTATAACTAAAAATCAAAATTATCAACGATTAATTAAATTTTCATTCTGAAACAAAATGACGCGTCCATACCAAGGTTATTCTTATGTTTTTTAATGACAAAAACAAAGTAAACACTATTTTGATCATAACCATATTTAGGACTCAATCAATTTTCTGCAAATTTTCTATCACGTTATACAAAACATTCATATCCATTCTACACCTAAAAATTTCAACATCCAAGTACGTTAAACAAAATATTTACATCTTTTTACCGGCGTATTTAACCTTTAAAAATGTCAAATCCACCTCTACCCCATGAGAATTAAATGTTTCCCCATACAACAAACCAAAAATCTGTATGTTACAATTTTCTATTCTTTTCAAATTCCAAACGGTTAACGTTTTTCAATTTGATACCTTTTTTGAAATATATGACGTGGTAAACAAAAGGAGGGAAAAGGTAAAAAGAAATGTTGTATAACTAACCTTCAAGATCAGCTGATTCAGCCGCGGCAGAGAGGGAAAAAAGTATCAGCGCGCAGCAGCAACAGCGCACGACAGTGGCAGTAGCGGTTTGAAGGTCGAAAGGTCGTAATCGTTGTGTACGCTGTTGAAAATAGATCGCTCCGTTGCAGGGGAACTCGTTACTCTTCAATTATCAGAGATACAATAACTAAATCAACAAAAATGGCTCGCAAATTCTTCGTCGGCGGCAACTGGAAGATGAACGGAAATAAAAAGGAGATCGAGGGCATCGTGGCTTTTTTGAAAGCTGGTCCTCTTGACCCAAATGTTGGCAAGTTGAATGACGAATTATCTCAATATCTTTCAAATCAATTTTTTTTTATCTCAATAATTTGTCTGCTACCATGAGTCACATTGCGATCATCAGGAGCGGGAAATTTAAATTTATTTTATGTTGCAGAGGTGGTCGTCGGCTGTCCGACAATCTACCTTGCTTCAACAAAGAGCATCCTGCCTGCGAATGTCAGCATTGCAGCACAAAACTGTTACAAAGTTCCCTCAGGAGCGTTCACTGGTGAGATCAGTCCGGCTATGCTTGTTGACAATGGCATCCCATGGGTGATCTTGGGCCACTCTGAAAGACGCAACGTCTTTGGGGAAAATGACCAACTGATTGCTGAAAAAGTCGCACATGCTCTGGAGGCTGGCATCAAGGTTGAATCAACAAAATTAAAAATCCATTTTAATTTTTTTATCACATTTCAAGTTGTATATAGAGCTATATATATTCATGTATATCTCATATACGTAGCCATATGAGCTCTTATATAACTCATGCATGGATTGATATAAATTTAAATGTAAAATCATATATAGTTATATAGATTGACATAAACTTATATATGGAATCATATGAGTTTTTATATAACTCTTACATGGATTCATATGAATTTTTATATATCTTATCCATGAATCGATATAAGTTTATATATAAAATCATGTATAGAGTTATATGGATTAGTATAAACTTGTATATGGAATCATATGAATTTTTATATATTTTATCCATGAATCTATATAAGTTTATATATATAATCTAATAAAGAGTTATATAGGTTGATATTAACTTCTATATGGATTCATATGGGTTTTTATATAATTCATACGTAGAAGCATACAAGTTTTTATTGAGCTCATATATGGATCCATATAAATTCACATAAAACATTATATATAGAGTTATATAAGTTGGCATAAACTTATATATGGATACATATGAGTTTTTATGTAACTCATTCATTTATGGTTCATATAAACTCATGTATGAGCCTATATCAGTTTTATATCCAAAACTCATATATTTTTATTAAAGCTATATGGGTTCATATAAACTATATTGGATCCATTCAGTCATATATAGAACCATACCAATTTCTACATAACTATCTATATATAGTTTCATATATAACTCTTGTATGGGACTAAGGGTTCATAAAACCGTCATATATAAAGCAATATGGATTTATTTCTAATTCTTATACAAACCCACATGAATTCATATATAAAATCTTGATATGTGGAGCCATATAGGTTCATATATATTTTATATATAGAGTGTATTTTATGAATTCACACATCTCATATATAGACTCATAGAATTTATATAAAACTTACATATAAAACCATACGGATTCATATATAACTCCCACATATACAGCCGTATAAATTCATATATAAAACTATCAGGTATGGAACCATATGAATCTATATATAACTCTTAGATTCAACTTTTTAGGTAATTGCCTGCATTGGTGAAAAACTCGAAGAACGAGAGGCAGGAAAAACTGAAGAAGTTGTGTTCCGTCAGACAAAGGCAATTGCCGACAAAGTCAAGTCTTGGGACAATGTGGTTCTTGCATACGAGCCAGTCTGGGCGATTGGTACAGGCAAGACTGCGACGCCCCAACAGGCCCAGGAAGTGCACGACAAACTGCGTCACTGGTTGGCCGAGACCATCAACCCACAGGTTGCAGAAACTCTGAGGATCATCTATGGAGGCTCAGTCACTGCTGGCAATGCCAATGAGCTCGCCAAAGAAAAGGACATTGACGGGTTCCTCGTTGGAGGAGCTTCCCTCAAACCAGACTTTGTTAAGATCGTTAATGCAAGGCAATGAGGAGACAGATGTTGATATTAAATCATCCAATGCAAATTAAGAGTTAAATGTTGAGTTACATCAACTTACAAAATTCTCCAGCGCGAACAAATAAAATTGTTGATTGAAGCCAACTTGACTCCTTTATTATTTCTTTGTTTGGTTGTTTTTTATGTTTTTAATATATATAGATGATATGATATTTCAATCAACTACGGATAATTTATCAAATTTTTGGAAAACGAATTTTTTGTTTGTTTGTTGCTGAGCAACTGATTTTATTAACGAGTTTATATCTGGTACAAGAAAGATACAATTTGGACTTTTAAAAAATTAAAGCTACAACCATTGCGAAACAAACGTGAAATGAAACCGAAGTAACAGATACGGTATATGATATTTTCATATATCTTGCATGAACTATTGTTTTTTTTGTTACTGTGTATCAGTCGACTGATTTGATTTATCCATTTCTGGTCAAACATTGAAGAAGTCAACGTTCTCATAACTTCTTGGTCAAATCATGTTTTAGTATACTGTCGAAGGAATATTTTATCGCATTGCAGTTCCCTTAAAATTTTTTTGAAAAAACATTTTTCAAACTTCCATAGGGTCAGGCGGGGTAAAAATGATCAGTCTTTAACGACGTATAAACTATTTACTGGGATTTTTTATTACACATAACGTGCTCAATGAATTCTTAAATTGCTTATTTATATTAAGGTAAATGTATTCCTTATCGTGAAAGTGTGTTATTTGTTATAAAATTAAAACAATACTCAAGATTTAAATAAATTCTCGATTAGTTGAACGATTTTTTATTTAGATGGGATGAGTTATTCTTACGACTCGTAAATTATTTAATTAACTAACTTAATCATGATAAGGGGTAGTCACGATAAGGGGTACATTTACCTTATAGGCAAATTAAAAATTTTTACAATTAAATGTCAATTGTATAAACTGAGTTGACAATTTTTACCCCGCGTGATCCTACCTTAGATAAATTTAAATGAAAAGCCGTAATCTTTTTCCTTCAAAAATACGATGCCGTAATCAATTTGTTTTTTCAAGTTACAAACTTCACAAACAAAAAGTTTAAAACTTCAAATCACTATATCAACATTCTGGATATTAGACTATGTTACTATTTATTAAAATATACAAAGTAAAAAATTTGTTGGTTAACGCAACATTCCTCGTGTGATGACATGGGCTGGGGGGTCCATGTTTCTGATACTGTTGAGACCGTCGGCCTTTTCTCTCGCGGTCGCTATGTCCATGAGACTCTTGAAAGTTCGAGGTTCCCATACAGCCAAGTCTGAGAGCGACTTTCTGTTCAAAAAGATGTTGCACTTTGCCAAACCGTCCATTAGGATTGTTTCTGATATTCCATGGTCACGACAGATCCCTTGCAATCTTGTTGTCCAGAGCTGAAAAAATTTTATCATATAAAATCTAATTGTTCAACTTAATAAATTAATAATGACAAAAAAATAGGGAAAAAATGAAAAGGAAATCATTTGTTGAAATGAAATGAAAATATTTTGTCAAACCTCTTTCAAATCTCGTTTTTTCAAAATCCTTCCCAACGTGGAATATTGCAAAGCTCGACAGACACCTCTGATGGCCAAACTGTAGCAATTTTGTCTGCGGTTCTTGTAATGCTAAAACAAACAAACGTTTTCATAGTAAAATACAAAAAATCCGAAAAATAACATTGCTAGTTCAAACTTACAGCAGTCATGCGAAAAATTCGTCGCTTCCTCCAAAATTCATCAGGCCCTTTGTTCCTGGCAAAAAGGGTTAATGATGTAAATACCATTTTTTAATCTCCGGCACAATTCTTCACTACTTTGCAGACTACGAAACACGATGAAAAGTGAGGTTAAGTAGATAAAAAAATGGCGGCGAATTTGAACTTATTTGAAAATCTACCAGTTTTTATCAAAATTTGTCAATACATTTTTTTCAAAAACTCAATGAATTTATTTTTTAATTTAACATTTCAAAAAAAATATATATATATATATAAATATATATAAATATATTTCTAGGTTAGGAACAAAATGGAATACAAATTATAATTAAATATATTATTTATAATTCAACATATAATTATTATTATATACTATAATTAAAATATCAATTCGGAAAGTTATTTTTAGGTTAGGTTTAGAATTCTGTCATAAAGTATTGTTTTTTTGTACAAACTCTGTCAAAATTTTCCGTTGTTTTTTTTTCACTTTTCTATTTCAAAAACATAATTATTTTTTCTTGTCAAAACAAAAAAAAAACATTTAAGAAAAGAAAAGATGTTGGCACGCCTGAAGTTTTGCATTCTGCAGCTATGTTTACAGCAGCGATTTCCGCCATATTGAAAAGTATACCCGAGAGAGAGTGATTAACGCTCTCGCGAACAGACAGCAGGTTGAAGAATCGAAGATTTCTCAGTGAAACTGTGCTTCTGATTTAATTCTCTAGTTTGGCCGTAAACAAAGTTACAATCAAACATGCCGAAGAATAAGGGTGAGTTGGAATGTCGAAAAGCAAAATTGGTTTTGCCAATAAACTTGAGACCATCAATGTGCTTGTGTACCTAACCTACACATTATTATTATTATTATCTGATACTTTTTTCCTGTCATCGGTCATGTGCGATGGCACTCGTACAATTTTTATGAAAGATTATTTTAAACGTTGTTTTGAGAATGTTTGACAGCTGTTTTTGGTTACAGGAAAGGGAGGTAAAAACAGGAGGAGAGGAAAGAACGAAAACGAAACCGAGAAGAGAGAGTTGGTGTTCAAAGAGGACGGTCAAGGTTAAATTTTGTTTTCCAATTTGATTACGAAACTTGAAACATGGCGATTTTTGACGTTTGGTTTTTGGTGTGTTGATTTTTGTTGAATTTTAAATGCTGACTTTTCGTTTTGACAGAATACGCTCAAGTGACAAAAATGCTGGGCAACGGAAGGTTAGAGGCAATGTGCTTCGATGGTGTCAAGAGATTATGTCACATACGAGGCAAGCTTCGTAAAAAAGTTTGGATCAACCAGGGCGACATTATACTCATCGGACTCCGTGACTACCAGGACGCCAAGGCGGACGTTATCCTCAAATACACAGCCGACGAAGCTCGCAATCTCAAAACTTATGGCGAATTCCCAGAGACTGGTACGATATATATTGTAGTTTTAAATTATTTATAAAAGTTTTATATGTATTTTATTTATATTTAATTTTATATGTTCAAGTTTTATTTTGATGGTTATGTTTGATGTTGGAATTGAATTTTTCATTGGGATGTTTGTTTTCAGTTCGTATCAACGATACGGTTACCTTTGTCGAGGATGGCTTTGATGAAGATATCGAATTCGGTGATGAAATTAGCGATGACGATGAAGATGATGTAGATAACGTAAGTTCAGACATTTTTATATATTTTTAACAATTTTTGGGAAGAAAAATTAGGAAAAAATGGTAAATGTAGGCGCCAGATATTTTAAGCGCCCAAATAGTTGGACGCCTAAATAGCTGGGCCCTAAATATTTTAGGTGTCGAAATAATTTGATGCCAAAATAGTTGGGCGTCTACAATTTTGGGCTCCTAAATAGTTGGGAGTCAAATATTTTAGGCGCCTCGATAGTTGGGCGCCCAATATTATAGGCGCTTAAAATTTTAGGTGCTTAAATAGTTGGAAGTGAAATATTCTAAGCGTCGAAATTTTGGGTGCCGAATATTCTAAGAGTCTAAAATTTGAGATGCCTAAATAGTTGGAAACCAAATAATCTAGGCGCCCAAATAGTTGGAAGCCAAATATTCTAGACGTCGAAATTTTGGGCGCCGAATATTCTAGGAGTCTAAAATTTGAGGTGCCTAAATAATTGGAAGCCAAATAATCTAGGCGCCGAAATTTTGGGCGCCTAAATACTTGGAAACCAAATATTCTAGGCGCCTAAATAATTGGAAGTCTAATAATCCAGACGCTTAGAATTTTGGGTACCAAATATTATAAGCGTCTAAAATTTTGGTCGCCAAATATTCTAAGAGCCTAACATTTCAGGCGCCTAAAATTTCAGGCCCCAAAATTAAAACTACAAATATATAAATCCTTAAATTTGTCATTAAAAATCAACTTTCAATAGTTTCTAATTACAATTTGTCATTACTTTTTCAGATCTGATGAAATATCGGATTGCAAAGCTGCCCTAGCATAATTCAGACAACCAACAAAAAGTCGCTGATTCGCAGAACTCAGTTTATCAGCTAATTTGTAATTTATCAATGAGACATTTGTATTCCAAAAAAGAAAAGAAATCCAGCGCCATGGTCTGTTGCAAAACTCTCCAAGGGTTTTCTCTCCGTATTCCTTTTTTTATTACCAATTTTTCAAATTATAAACATAGATAGGAAATGATAATTATAAGTAAATGAATTTGATTACACCACATATAACTTGCTCTTAAGTATCTCTTGTTGTTCTGTTGTTGTATGTCTCTCTCTCTTTGATAAGCGTCACTCGGTGGATATAACTTTATTCAAGGAGATATTTCTATTCGAATAAAAAAATTGATTGATGACAAACTCTCGCCCCATTGATTTACCATTTACCATTTAGACAAAGGAACGGGAGGGGGGACTATTTTTTGTTCCATCAAGAAAACACAACAACAAGGTGCATTTTCAAAAAGGATGACGTTTGTGATTTGGGTGAACCTAACCAAAAAAGACGGTGTTTGTTTCTCTGTCAGATTTCATAAAAGAGGAAGACAGAACGATACTGCGAGTGTTCCGAATAGTTTATCAGTTTCTCTCTGTCTAACTCACAGGGTCAGAGAGAGAGGGCAAAATAAACAGTCAAGTTGAAGAGCCGCGCTCGCGGCGACGGGCCATTATTCGTTGGTAGTTGCCGCTGCTCAAGAGTTCGCAGAGAGTTAATTTGTCCCGCATTTAGTTAGCCGTTGGTTGGAGAAACGTCCAGAAAGTCGTAACAATGAGTGACCCAAAGAGGTGAGCGACATTTTTTAATTATCCAACGCACGTTTTCGTTTCTCCGCAAACAAAAACTCTGCCGCGTACACACATCAATTTTAGCTTGTCATCATGTCGGCGCTTGCAGCCCGTGCCTCACAACATTTCATGGAACAAAAACAAGATGTCCCGTATGATGCGACCGAAAACGTCACAATCATTTTGGACTTGACCCCGACCATTTATTTTATTTGAAATACGATTTTTCGTTGTCTTCTTTTTGGTAACCTGACATTTTGTTTCAGCGGAGATGACCTGGCAACAGCGATCTTGCGTAAAAAGGACAGGCCAAACAGGCTGATCGTCGAGGAGGCGACCAACGATGACAATTCGGTCGTGGCGCTGTCCCAAGCAAAGATGGACGAACTGCAGCTGTTCCGCGGCGACACCGTGCTGCTGAAGGGCAAACGCCGCAAGGAGACCGTTTGCATTGTCTTGTCTGACGACACCTGCTCGGACGAGAAGATTCGAATGAACCGCGTCGTTAGGAATAATCTCCGCGTGAGACTCTCCGATGTCGTCTCTGTACAGTCGTGCCCCGATGTCAAATATGGCAAGAGGATTCATGTCCTCCCCATGGATGACTCGGTTGAAGGATTGACCGGGTAAAGACAACAAAGAAATTTAGATTTACATTTTATGTTGTTGATGTATTGGAATGGTTGAAAAATTATGGAAGCTGGAGTTTTTTATGGGGGTTATATGTTTTGTTATTTGTTGATATGTTATATTTGTTTTATATATGTGTATGTTTATATGTTTGTATATTTTTGGTTAGATTGAAACAACTCAGTTATTAATTCATTGGGCTTGGATATTTTGGGCAAATAAATAATTGGAAGTTTAAAATTTTGGGCGCCAGATGTTTTAGACTTCTAAATAGTGGGGCGCCTAAAAAGTTGGACGCCAAATATTTTAGACTTCTAAAATCTTGGGTGCCAAAAATTCTAGACTTTTAAAATTTTAGGCGCCCAGAAAGTTGGGCGCCAAACATTCTAGATTTTTAAAATTTCGGGCGCCTAAATAGTTGGGTGTCAAATATTCTGGACGTCTAAAATTTCTGGGCGCCAAATATTCTAGGCAAATAAATAATTGGAAGTTTAAAAATTTGGACGCCAGATGTTTTAGGCGCTTAAATAGTGGGGCGGATGAAAAGTTGGACGCCAAATATTTTAGACTACGAAAATTTGGGTGCCAAAATTTAGGCGCCCAGAAAGTTGGGCGCCAAACATTCTAGATTTTTTAAATTTCGGGCGCCTAAATAGTTGGGTGTTAAATATTCTGGGCGCCAAATATTTTAGGCTTCAAAAATTTTGGGCGCCAGATATGTTAGGCGCCCAATATTTTAACCAATACAAATTTTGGGCGCCACATATCACTTATAAACTAAATTTTTAACCAAAGTTTATCGATAACAAAAACTTTTTTTGTACTTATATATTTTTTAATTACCATAAACAATTAAATGAATAATTTTGTTTAATTGTTATTCATACTTGACTGATTTTGAATGTTCTTTCTGTTTATAGAAATCTTTTCGAAGTATACTTGAAGCCATACTTCCTGGAAGCGTATCGCCCGATCCACAAAGACGATAACTTTATAATCAGAGGAGGCATGAGAGCCGTGGAGTTTAAAGTTGTCGAGACCGATCCCGGTCCCTACTGCATCGTCGCTCCCGATACTGTAATTCATTGCGAGGGCGATCCCATCAAACGCGAGGTAAAAGATACTTCCCAGTACGAAACTTTTTCAGTCCTATCTCATATCTGGCTCCTTTCCAAAGATAAAGACAACAAAGTTTGGTAACAGGAGATAAACATTTATTCTTGTTTTTTCGTATCGGCCTATTTGCAAAAATGTTGCAATCATTCAACGTATACTTAAGAATACCTTATTTTCTTACATACTTCAACCTATTAAAATTTTATTCAAAAAAAAAAAAAACAAATTCCGTGTACATCGTCCATCTTTTAAACGTTTATGTATATTACATATATTAAGCTATTACGTAACTTGTAAATGAATTTCTGAAATAAAAAGAACCGGTTATTGTAAATAAAAGGATGCGAAAAAAATAATTAAAAAAATACTCGAAAAAACAGAGAAAGAGAGAGATGACTAAATGGGAATTTATTTGCAGGAAGAGGAAGAAGCCCTGAACGCCGTGGGCTACGACGACATCGGCGGAGTACGTAAACAACTGGCTCAGATCAAGGAGATGGTGGAGCTGCCGCTGCGCCACCCGTCGTTATTCAAAGCCATCGGAGTGAAGCCGCCGCGTGGCATCTTGTTGTACGGCCCACCGGGTACCGGAAAGACGCTCATCGCTCGGGCAGTGGCGAACGAAACCGGCGCCTTTTTCTTCCTCATTAACGGGCCGGAGATCATGAGCAAACTCGCGGGCGAGTCTGAGAGCAACTTGAGAAAGGCGTTCGAGGAGGCGGAGAAGAACTCGCCGGCCATCATTTTCATCGACGAGCTGGACGCGATTGCCCCAAAAAGAGAAAAGACCCACGGCGAAGTGGAGAGACGTATCGTCTCGCAGCTGCTCACTCTCATGGACGGCATGAAACAAAGTTCCCATGTCATCGTAATGGCCGCTACAAACAGGCCTAACAGCATAGATGGCGCCCTGCGTCGTTTCGGACGCTTCGATCGTGAGATCGACATTGGAATCCCTGACGTCACCGGCCGTCTTGAGATCCTGCGCATCCATACGAAAAATATGAAACTTGCCGAGGACGTTGACCTCGAAGAAGTAAATACCTTGTTTCCAGATTCTTTGACAAATTTAAAATAATGAAGTTCTATACTGAAAAATAATTTTAAGTTATACGTTTTATTCTATTTGAAACGTAATGAGTGTACATGGACCATATATGAATTATATATGGATTATTTATCTTTTACATTTGGTCGTGTATTGAAAATCATTGAATATACTCATTGAAACTAGTCAAATGTATATAAATATCTGTTGAATATAAATTTACATATATTTAACAGTATATTATTAATAAATCAATATATGAATTATATATGGATTGTATATCGTCCACATTTATTCATATATTGAAAATTGATACTTGTATTGATCGAAACGAGTCTAATATATATAAATATGTGTGTTTGAATACATATTTGTATATATTTAACAATAAACTATTAAAAAATCAATATAAAATTATATATGGATTAAATATCATCCACATTTAATCATTTATTGACAATCAGCAAATATATTGATTAAAATACAACGAATATATAAAAATATATATTCGAATATATATTTATATATACTTGACTTATATATGATTAATAATTAGTATACCATTCATATTTTTACTATATATACTGTTCTGTTGATATTCTATTCACAAAAAATGATATTTTGTCAATTGATATATGGACAAAGGCTGATCACTTTTTCTAGGGGTACTTTTAATAGAAAAACTTACCCTTCTTTATATCAACTTGAATCATTTTTCTATCTAATGATTTTCAAACATATAAAATCTGACACGTGGTCCATAAAAGTTTCAAACCATTGAATCTATCCTGCACATATATACAAATATTTTAATATTGTAAAATACTATGAAAATATTTTTAATGCCATGAAAAAAAAGTTTTTAATACCATTTTGTTTGTTATCTTCTAACAGAAAACTGATTTCAGTCGATTAGGGCGTTTCTCAGTTTTATTGATCCGATAAATGTTGCAAACCATATCATCTAGTATCTTATAAATACAATTTTTTTTTTCATGTTACATGTACTTTATTCTCAATATTGTACTTTTCAGATCGCTGCCGAGACTCATGGACACGTAGGAGCTGATCTTGCATCCCTCTGCTCCGAAGCTGCATTGCAACAGATTCGTGAGAAGATGGACTTGATTGATTTGGAAGACGACCAGATCGATGCCGAGGTGTTATCCTCCCTTGCTGTTACCATGGAGAATTTCAAGGTTCCTAATTCATCCTACAATTTCATCCCTCATATTTTCTACTTCAAACAAAGAAAGCACTTCTGCTTTCTTTTTACTTCTCCTTTTTATTATTTCTGTTATATTATTTAAACACTAATGAAAAATTTGTCTAATTTTTAACAACTTTTCCAGTATGCCATGGGCAAGAGCAGCCCAAGTGCTCTTCGCGAGACCATCGTCGAGGTTCCCAATATCACCTGGGACGATATCGGTGGATTGCAAAATGTCAAGATGGAATTGCAAGAGTTGGTGCAGGTAATGAGACATTTGTTGAATCTGTTTTTGTTCTTTCGAATCTTAAAATTCTTGAAATTTGTTTGAATTTTGAAACTAAAATCTTGTGAAATGATTGTCTAATGGTTTTATTTTGTTTGATTTCGTGTAGTATCCAGTGGAGCACCCAGACAAATTCTTGAAATTCGGCATGCAACCATCGAGGGGTGTGTTGTTCTACGGTCCGCCAGGTTGCGGTAAAACATTGCTCGCCAAGGCCATTGCCAACGAATGCCAGGCCAATTTCATCTCTGTAAAGGGACCTGAGCTTCTCACTATGTGGTTCGGTGAATCCGAGGCCAATGTCCGAGACGTCTTTGACAAGGTTCATCATCGTTTTAATTATTAAATTTCATTCATCACAAACACCCTAAACAGTACAAACCGAAATGAAACACAATCTTTTTTCCTCTTTCTCTTATTTTGCAACTAAAATTTGATTTGTATAATATTTTTTATTATTATAATAAATAAATTAAATTAAAAAAATAGATTCTAGCTTTTATGGAATGAAAATGTTTTATATATAGAATGAAAATCAACACGATTCAAATTGTACAAAAATATTCTATTGGACAAGATCCAAATTTTGCGAAATGAATTAACTATGGAATTCTGTTTGAAAATTTCAGGCTAGATCCGCAGCTCCCTGTGTATTGTTCTTCGACGAACTCGATTCAATTGCAAAGTCACGTGGTGGCAACGTGGGAGACGCGGGCGGAGCCGCTGACAGGGTCATCAACCAGATACTCACAGAGATGGACGGTATGGGGGCAAAGAAAAACGTCTTCATCATCGGTGCTACAAATCGTCCGGACATCATCGATCCAGCCATCCTTCGACCGGGCCGACTTGATCAGCTCATTTATATTCCGCTTCCCGACGAAAAATCTCGCGAGGCTATATTTAAAGCCAATCTGCGCAAATCACCGGTCGCCAAGGTTCGCGAACAATGCAACTTTCCAGTTTCATCGGATTCCTATCTCACAACTGGAATAATAATTTAACAATGTTATAACTTAACTTTAAAACTGAATTTCAATTTCAGGATGTTGACTTGAGTTACATTGCCAAGGTCACGCTCGGATTTTCCGGTGCTGATATCACAGAAATTTGTCAACGTGCATGCAAACTTGCCATCAGACAATCGATAGAAAATGAAATTCGCCGTGAGAAGGAACGTCAGGCTAATGCATCTCAATCGATGGATGTAAGTTTTCAATTGTTGTAATTCAAAGTACAGTAAACTGTATAGTATATATTTTCGTGTATTTTGAAACGTAATTAAACATGGTTTCCTTTAAATTTTCAGACCGACGAAGAAGATCCGGTTCCTGAAATAACAAAAGCTCATTTCGAAGATGCGATGAAATTCGCTCGCCGTTCTGTCTCTGACAACGACATCCGTAAATATGAAATGTTTGCTCAGACTTTGCAACAATCTCGAGGATTTGGCACCAACTTTAGGTAACATTTGACGTTTATATTTAAATTCCGGTTGATTTTGTTTTTGAAAAATATGATCTTTTTATTTGTGTTCTAACGTGACCGTGAACGTTTTGCAGATTCCCACAAGGAGGTAACCAGGACACGACACAAGGCGACGCAACTTTCCAAGATGACGGAGATGACGACCTTTACAGTTAAACATTTAATCAGTTTAGACAACAAGAAATAACAATCGAAAACAAAATGGCAACTAGATAAGAATAACAGGAAAACAAAAAACAATTGAACAACACAAAATCGTAATTAATAAACTGAATTAATCTACAAATTTGGAATACGAAAAGCTTGCAAGCCGAAAACATGGCCAGCCCCTCTTGTTTTGCAAGCGCGAGTCAGGGCTGATAGGAGGGGCGCACTTTCATATTTATAAACCATTCATAATTTTTCTATGTGATACGCGAGCAGAAACGTGTTTATAACAAACTTTGTACGTGAGGCTGAATTTCGTCTGCGACGTTTTTGCTTGTTCGATGTTACAGCATTTTCAAACATTACTAAACAGTTTTATTCATTGGGTGGTCCTCTTTTTTTTTATTTTTGTTTCTTTTTTATACGATTCAAAGATATTGTTTAAGCATATAACAAGAGCTGATTAAAAAAAAGGTGGTTACAAGTTTGTTAGCAGTTTGCATTGGCCACGACAATGCAACGAACGAAAAGGATGAAACAAAATGTATGTTATTTCTCGAATTTCTCACGTCAAACTTTTTATGTTCTATAGGTTTAGCGATTGAAAAAATAAACAAAAATGTATGAATACAACCAAACAGCTTGGTACTTTTATTTCAACCAACATTCAACATTTTCAATTATAAAATTCAATTTGAACGATGAGAAATTAACAATTTGATATTTTGTAGAGTATAATCTTTATAAATCAATCCGTTAGCAATTTATTTTCAAGTTGATAATCTGCTTATTAAAATTTAACTGGAAAGAATCGTTCAGTAAATGTCAGAGGTCATAAAATTTAATTTAAAAAATTCAAAACATTTTTTAAGCTTTTTTCAATAGTGTGGAATTAATATTTTCAAATAAAAACTGAATTTAAAATAATTAAATCACTTGATGGATATTGAATAATAATTTTTCACATCAATAACAATAATTATTATTTAACCAAATCGCAAGTTGATGAAATTATATTTTCCCTGGTAATAATAATTGCATAAATACTAAAGCTCAAATTCTAAATTTGGACAAAATTATGAAATTAGTTTATTTACTTTCTTAATATTGACATTATGCAGTTTTGGCCACGATTCAAATTCATCCCAAAACCCCGCCCTAATTTCTAGTTATTTTCCCAAAAAACACATTTAGTAACCCATCTGAAGTTAGATACAAAGAAAAACAAAGTTTCTAATTTCCCATGCAATATTATCACAAACGAATTATTGATTTTGAGGTTAACAATCTATTCTCATACGACAAACTAGGAAGCAGAAATAAAACAACAAAATTTGCAATCTCAATTAACCCGAGTCTCTGCAAATAAATTTTGACCCAAACATTCAAGGACGAAATGTCAAACGCGCTGATAAAATCAGTTTTTCATTTGATCAATATTGAAGTTTTCTAACTCCAGCCATTATCTTGGTGTCATCATCAGTAATATATAAATATATTTAACTACAATGAACGTGTATATTTAGTCCGCCTTAATTCGCTTAGAATCGAATTTTACGCGCCACGAAACGTCTAGAACAAAATGACATTTCCCCTCTTTCTTTGCGCACGCGTCCAAGAGAGACGCCCAATCGATGATCCTGACCTAGTCAACTAATCAACCTAACCTAAAAATGTTGAATTTCCAATGGTAGATAATAAAACGAAATTTTCGGTACACTAAAACGAACGGTCAAAAAATTCAAACTGAGATGATAAAAGATGGGGGATGAATGACGGGGATGATTTTTAGGTTATTATTTTCGTTGGAAAAACAAAAAAGAAACGAGCTGCGAGGAAGGTGGAGGGTGGTAGTCCAGGGACGTATTTTGGGGCCGGCCGGCTCGATGTTTTGTGTGCAGAATGGCACGGACGCATCGCGCGATAGCGTCCACGAATAAAATGTGCCGGGGCTGATTGACAAAAAGAACATTAATCTCATTGTTGACAACAATCATTTGATTTGACCGCGAGATTGATGTTGACTCGGTTGTACAGAAACGTCCCGTATATATAGGTATATATGGCTTTGCAACTCATCGACGGGCATGCGATGTGTATTAGCAGAAATATGGCTTGCTTTCAGAATGTGAGTCACCTTGTTTAATTTTTATCAATAAACATTTTTTTCCTTTTTAGAAACCATCTTTTTTTTCACTTAGACACCGATACGGTGACGCAATGTCAAATTTGTTTATCGATTTAACACAAATTTGAACTCCATTATTTATACTTCAAACGCTCGTTTTGCAGATATTTCATTACTTTATGTATTTCGAGTTTTATCTCACCTTTTCATTCGAAAAATCAGGTTTAAACTTGCTCGAACTTGTTTGCCCTTGTGGGGTCATTCATTTGTTATTTATATTTGCTTTGAGATTATTTTTTCAATTTGATCTTCTATTTAACTCTTCGAAAAATCAAGTTCGAACTTGTTTAAACCCGTTTGACCTTGTGAGGTCACTTAATTGTTTACAAATTTATCATTGATATTTTTTTAACAAATTTTTTATCACTTTTTTCCGGAAAATTATGTTTAAACTTGTTCAAACTTGTCGTCCTTGTAAGGTAATCTCATTTATTTACAAACATTGTCTGAATAAAGTTTGAATTTTTTTTTTTTCAATTTTCATTACTGTTTTTTCATTCGAAAAATCACGTTTACATTTTTTTGAACTTGCTTGCCCTTGTGAGATCACCCTATTTGTTTACAAACAATTTATAAATACAGTTTCAACTTTCAACATTATTTTTTTCATTTTCAATTTCAATTTTTCACTGAAAAAATCAAATTTGAACCTGTTCGAACTTATTTGCCCTTGCAAAGTCACGAAATTTGTTTACAAACATTATGTGACATCGATATTGTATCTAATGGCGGATCGTTTTTTTTTTCTCGTTTCAACACAATCAATCAGGGACAAACCAACGTATTTCCAACATTTTTTTTTTTTTTTTTCCAATGTTTATTTTATGTTTTTCATATTTATTATTATTCTTTTTTTCTTTGTTACTAAGTAAACAAAACGGATACATATTTGTAGATAATAAACATTGATTGAATTTCAAGTTATTTAATTAGCGATAAGATTTGTATTATGTAATTTAAGCAGCGAGCGTCTGATGGATTTTTTGCGATTCGGCGAGTTTTATTATTTGCCTGCGACTTCTCACGTTCGCTTATTACGCAACACGCGCCACCACGTGGTGCCTAAATGTAAACAAAGGGCATGATGCCTAGCGGCCCCCTAATAATATTCCGCTTCGCTAATCGGCCCGATAACAAATAAACAATAACTCAAACAATTGATAAACAAGTTGACCCAAAGCGTTAAAGAAAACTTTTCAATTTTCTTATCAACAATTGCGATAAGTCGACAAAAAAGCCGATGAAAAATAACAACTCCACATCGGTTCGGTTTTGTTTTTGTTTACCCCTCTTTTCGGGCCGGATGTTTTTGTGGATGACCTTCAAACGGGTCTCCTCCGTCCGCCTCATATTTCACCATTCAAAACAAAATGTTGTATTTTCGTTTTCATTTCAAATCCACCGGTATGTTGAAAAAAAACTTTTTTTGTTCTTACATTTTTGTAATTTTCGTTTTGAAAAGGCAAGTTTTATCGCTCCAACGGTATGTATAAGTATCGTCAACACACGCAACCTTTCTTTTCTTTTGTACACAGTCGAACCTAGTAGAAAGAGAGAGAAAGAGAGAGGGAGAAAGAAGAGAAGCCGCAAGCTCTGTTTTCGACTGCCAAAACTACTGCGCAGTTGCTGGGCTCGATCACGTCTTCGTTTTAACAACGGCCGACTTTATATTTCAATTACCATTTTCGATCAACAATGCGCAATCATTCGGAATAAGATTTCAAACGAGAATCATTTGATTTACAGTTGCAGTTGAAGATGATGATTGTAGCGTTTGAGAGAAGGTACATAAGTCGACACCAGTTTGGTTTTGTATTAATTAATGATGTTGAATAAAAGTACCAGGGCCGGCGAAAGGCGTATCAAGTCGCGAACCACTCCATACCTCGAATTCAAACTCCATGACTAGAAACAATCATATTCTATCTCATTTTATTTATATATTTTTGTTATACGAATTTTATATTAATTTTATATTTTTTTTTGTACGAAAATAACATCATTAAATTCAAAAAAAACGTTTTGAAATACTCATTCGTATTGTTTTAAAACAATGAGAAATATTGTAATAAATATTATACTAACAAATATATTAAATATATTAAAATCTACATTTTAATACAAAATATAAATATATTCAAGTATATTTTTGGAAATACAAAATAAAAT
Source organism: Trissolcus basalis (assembly GCA_025266255.1). Lineage (NCBI taxonomy): Eukaryota > Metazoa > Arthropoda > Insecta > Hymenoptera > Scelionidae > Trissolcus > Trissolcus basalis. The sequence goes on from JAAMPD010004940.1 coordinate 53,517, forward strand.
CATTAAATACAAAAACAAAGTTTTAAATTATTCATTCGTATTGTTCCAAAAAAAAAAAAAAAGAAATATTGTCAATAAATATATTAAAAATATATTAAATATATTAAAATCTACATTTTAATATAAAAATATTTTCGAGTATATTTTTTGGAAATATTTTACAAATAATGAATATATGAATGAATCAGAAGTGTTTTCAAATGTAAAATGTTTTAATCTGTAATCTGTAGCATTCAAATTTCAGATGTTCACCAGAAATACACAAAAGAATAAGAACCGGAAACATAGATTTTTAGTGTCTGTTGAAAAAGTACGTCTCAGAAAAACAGATGATGTTTTTTATCTGAGAATTCTTTCAATGATTCAATAGAAGAATAACAAATAAATATCAAAATGCACATCAAACCGACAACCGAATATTTTCCACGAAATTTCTGTAAATACTGCGTCAAATTCTGTTTACAATTTTCAAGCAACGGCTGGAGATATTCAGGGTGAAACGATAATAACTTTAGAAAGTGGAATTAAAATTTAGCCTGATATCAATTTTCCACCTAATACAAAAGCGAATTTCATCATTCAAATCAAACGGTCAATTCGGTCAATTTCGTCATCCAATCGAACGATTTTGTTTGTTTACTTTTCTTCTTGTATGTTTACTTTATGTTTGTATTATTTTGGTCCGAGAATTTTCGTCAGTTTTTTTCAAATAAAAATTATTGAAATCATTTTTGCTATTGAATTTGTATTTTTTTATCGTTTAAGCAGATGTACAAACTGTACATTGTTTACTTTTTTTCTGTTTGTTTACTTTAAATTTGTATTATTTTGGTCTGAGAATTTTTGTCAGTTTTTTTCAAATAAAAATTATTCAAATCATTTTTGTCATGAAATTTGTTAATTTTTGTTATTGTTTAGTCGTACAAACTATACAAAGTAGGACCCGTAAACATATGTCTTGTAATTTTGTTTACCATAACAAAATGTTGTTTAACCGGTCCTGAAAAAGTACGAAAGCGATGATACACTGAGCGTGCAGTTTTGTTTCCTGCTACATTTGTAATCAACAATTTTTCAAGGACGAAAACTACGCCGATTGGTGCGCAATCGCGAAGCTATACATTGTCTCACGTTATTATTATTACTTGAAAATACAACTCGCTAGTGTTTTTCTTCACTGACCTACCTCATTGTGCGCAAATTGACTCTGACTAACTTCGCGCTATTTTTGATGATATTTGCGTCAATCGGTGGAAAGGGCCGGTTTCGGGATGATACAAATGCGACGGCGCGTTTGTTTCTTGTTTGACAACGACAACAGATACTTAGTTGCGGCTGGTCATCGGCTTTTTTAATAGCAAAACGTAAATAAAATCTGCGCGGCAACAAAGTTCTAGCCAAGGCTGCGCCCGGATTGATTCGGCATGACAATTTATTTAAAAACAACTGTCGAAACAAATATAACTAAATAATTTCCAAATAACAACTTTCGAAACAATTTTGAAAACAAATTTCAAAACAATAACAGTCACAATTTTATGCACATATAATAATAAAAACAGATGCAACATTTGGCATTCAAAAACAATTTATTGCATTGTTTACAAATGTAAACAAATAAGAAAAATAATAATATTGAAGAAAATTACATTGAATACATAATTAAATGAATAATTTGAATGTAATGTAAACAATAATGTACAAACTAACGTTCACGTTGGTAATCATTATCATTGAAAACAATGACCTCTAAAATAATTATATTCCAAACAATATCGATCCATCCGGGCGTACGATGAACAAACTAAGATCCCGTTTTTCATAGACGTTACAGATAACGAAGACAACTGTACAATAATATCGAAACAATAATTTGAAAAGATATTATTTCACAACAATATCATTCGAAACCGTTGAAGCAATGTTTTGAGATTTATTCCCAAAATAAAAACAGTCGAAACAATCACCAATTCATAACAATAACATTCAAAACAACAATACAAATGTACAATGGAAATATTTCTTAATCTCATTTTATAATATATAATAATATAATTATATACATTATATATTATATATTAAAAATAATACAATTATTTTTTAAAAAATCGAAATAACCATATTGCAAAAAATATTATTTTAATTTGTTTACACAGTAATACTTGAATCAATAACATTGAAAATAACAATATAAATGTATAATTAAAATAAAAACAATCGAAAAAATATTTTTTTTGTAAATAAAAAGAACAACATTCTAAACAATAAATTTATATTGTTTTAAATGATATTAGAATTCGAATATTATTTCAAACAACAAAATGATATAAACAATACGATAACCAATAATATTCCAATCAAAACAATAACATTGAAAAAAACAATACAAATAATACGAATAATACCAAATAATAATCAAAATATTTACAAATTGTAAACAATAAATATATATTTACATAAAATATACTCAAATTTAAATATTATTTCAAAACAATGAAATTTTATAAAAACCATTATACAAAATGAAACAAAAAAATAACATTTGACATCAATGACCTTCAAAACAAGAATATTCAAACTTATGAAAACTAATATTCATCATAAGCAAATATAAACAAATGAATAATAAAACAACAACAAAAACAATGACCTCCAAAACAATAATATTTACATTTGTACAAAAATAATAACTAAAACAAGGACCTTTGAACCAATATATTTTATTTATGAAATGTTATTTACATTATTTAATGTCATTTAAACAATAACATACAGATTAATATAAAAATAAATAACAATAAGAAACGTATAAAAAAACAATAACATCTTCCAAAACACCATCGATGCAAGTAATAAAAACAATCTATAAAACAAAACATTGAAATAATGTTGTTGTGGAGAGAATCGTAATCGGCGGAAGATTTCGGTCGTTGATATTTTAGAATACGATTGCCTCGGCTTCATTGTGCTAAAACCATAAGATCCTTTCCCTTTCCGTCGCGCTCATCTCCCCAACAGTGTATAATACTTTGCCGAACTGTTCTCCTTTGAAAACACATAATGGACTTGTCCGAATCGGTGTTACACGACACGACGAAGTTTCATGAACCAAATGTAGGTTGGAATGGTCAACGGAGTCCGGCGTTAATTATAAATTCGGACGAAATAATAATATGACAATACGGACCTCGGCGGCGCAAAATCCAAAATTAAATCCGGGCGTTTGCGTAAGCGCGCCAATCTAGACGTCGCGCGCGCGAAAAAGAGCCAATGAACTTGAGTAACCTGGGCTCGCGAAGGTGTGTGCGTGTTTATGTGGTCGTTTGCAAACGCGCGCCACTTAACTGTAAACAACATTGTATATTCGCAAAACAAACAAGAGTACAAACATTCAAATGCTTCTTCTTTTTTTTCCTGTTTCAGGGAGATTGTTGTAATGATGCGTTGACTGGATTTTGTGACGGGCTGGTAAAGGACAGCGCCACGGCAATAATCACCATAGGTAACAGTTTCTATTTTTCTATCAGCATTGGTACGCCAGTGTCTCCGGCCAAGTACAAAAAAATGACGAAAGACAAACACAAAAATCGAACGGTTATAAATAAAGATAGCACAGTTTCGATTTCATTGTCTGGGAAACGACTGCAAATACTCGGTCCGTTTCTGTGCTGTACATTTGTTTATACATGGAAAACAAAAACATGCAAAAATATATCATTGTTGTACTAATGTGTATAACAATAACGAAAAGAAGAAGAAAAAATGTTTTTTCTAATATATAAATAATGGGATGAATCAAAAGATAAACAAAACGCCACGTCACTTTTGCAGTACGAGTTATGGAAGGTCACAAACAAAAATATGCCCCAGCTGATCGATGTCCCATAACCTAAAAAATTGTTGCAATTGTTTGAGTTGGAAATTGGTAAACAATGGACGTACCAAATTAGAGTACCAGGTAGATGTGTAGATAGATACTGTAACTTTCGGACAGCAGTTATGATAAAAAAACGTGTGACTAATAAATTAGGACGATTTATTTAAGTGGTGAAAAGGTGCGAATGTTATGATATATTAATCAAATTTAAAGGGCTCGTGACTTCTGCCTTGGCCGCTCTCTATTTTCTAACCGGTTTGGCGAAAAGTAGATGCCACATGATGGTTATCATGTTTATCAGCTCTCTATATGCATATCGAATGACACATTTGATCATTATTTCAACCAGTCAAAATATTACGAGTCATCCAAGAATAACCTTATAAAAACAGTTTTGTATTGTCCATAGACTTTGTATATAAAAATGTTTATACAAAATTATATATAATTATATTATAAAAAAAAATAAAAAATTTATATGTGTATATACAAATTTTTATGTTTGTATATATTTATTATTTTTATGTATTTTCATATATGGACAATACACGGTTAATATATTATAATTTCCAAAATAATATATTGTTTATATATATCCATATATATTTGAAAACCCCCAAAAATATTCAGATATTTCATATATTTTATAGAAATATAATAAAATATATTTGAATATATTTGTTTATTTATATTTATTAATTTTATGTACTTTTATATATAACTTATACATATAATCCGTATATTTGACTGTTTTTCATATACGGACAATACACGGTTAATATATTATGATTTCTAAAATAATATATTGTTTATATATATCCATATATATTCGAAAACCCCCAAAAATATTCAGATATTTCTATTTATAAATATTCAGATATTTTTATTTGTAATGTAATATTTTCTATGAAATATTTGAATATTTATTATATATGGACAATGTATGGTTAATATATGATTCCTAGAATAATATATTGTTGATATACATCAATCCATATTATACAAACACAAAAATATACTGAAATATGCACGTCGATATATATTTATATATCTTTATACATTTTTTGATAAATATTATTGATAAATATTTGAATATTTCTTATATATGAACAATATATGATCCTTTTTACTAGGGCATCACCAATTTTTGTTTTTCAACGTAAACTTTCAACCAATTTCATACTTAGTAATTATTTTGAACTCTTCCTGGTTCGAGAATAGGTATTAAACAAAGACCAGTCGAGAACATCGAAAACAAACTCTACGCGGAAAGCAAATACAGATTTCGAATTGAAATCGCGAAATTGATCGTCGTTGAATTTTCATGGTCAACATAGGCAGCTATATATTTGATGTAAACCAGTGGTTTGCGGGCAAAAGATAAAACAAAGTATTGGGTCTTGGGCGAGAGAGAGAGAGAGAGAGAGAGAGACAAACAAAACAACAAGAAGTGTGGTGTACGTGACGCGCGGCGCATATAGCAGAGGGCGTCGTCAGATCGGCTGAGTTCGGGGGGGTGAGGGAGGGGGCGAGGCGATGCGCGCGCACCCGCCGTTACAACTCTCAGCTCTCCCAACAATAAAAATAAGCCGCGCGTATACCATTTTGTCCCGAACAATTGAATTGATGAAAAAGTTTTTATTATTTTTTTTCTCACAAAGGAGGAAGAGGAAGAAAAAAACTACAGATTCTAGAAAGCACAAAAATCAACGGCAGGGCTCATTTGAATGTCGCGATGATTTCCATCGGTCAGCGTCAATGTCATTGTCAAAATCGTCAACAATGACTGCACACTCGACGGACGATTTACAATGCAAATCCATCTTACGAGTTGAACTGCAAAAAGCAAAACCAAAACAGGAAAGCAAAACCAGAAACCAAACAAAAAACACCGATCCGAAACCGACCAACAAAAACAAACAAACAAACATTTGCAAGAAAATACTGCAAACCAATTGGATGATGAAAAATTTGTCGAAAATTGACTGTCGACAAAGAACCAAAAGGGAGGGGAGAGAGGAAGGGGTGGGGAGGAAATGAATTTGTTGAATTATCATTTAAAAGGGAATTTTTTTGGTTATAAAAATTGGGTGGTTGAACGCGAATAAACATTGTTGACACACCAGTGTCGGGACGAACAAAATGGTGTGATGTAAAAAGAGGCGGCGGTCGTTGTGGTGGGGGTAGGCAATATTCTCCGGCGTACGTGTCTGTGGTGGCGTCGGAGCGGCCATGTTGGCGTTGGTCAGTCGGAAACCAGCTGCCGAGCAGTGAGGGACGGTGAAGTAATTGTGGCCAGATGTGTTAGCCGAGAGGAACTTGATGTACCTGCGAGCCAGTGATAGGAGGCTGAGCGAACTAGCGAGAGCCGAGAACAGCCGGAGAGAGAGAGCGACGAGAGTCTTGAAGATCACGCGGTGACGGCTAACGACCAGCAGACCCAGGGCCCAACAGGCGATACCAAATAAATCATAAGAACCAACAAAGCCGGACCTTTTGCGACCATCCAAATCACCACCCCCCCATCACCATCATTCATATGAATTTGCCTCGTGATAATACAATTTTGCCCGCGTTTACTGTGTAAATAATTGTAAATAAAGCGCAACATTTGTTTGTCGACGATAAAGGAAGGAGAATTTCGGATAAAAAAAAAGAAGTGCGAGACGAAATTAGCACGCGCGCGACCGCCTCTGTGACAGTGAACGAGAGTGAGCGGGAGAGAGATGGAATAGTTGGTTAGATAGTTTTTATATTTATTTGAATCTGTAATATAACTGGCTCGCGAGTACCGGAACCCTTTTGTACATACGACTAACTTTTATACGTGTACGCCCGTGGTCCTCTTCTCTCCGCCCCGCCATTTTTTCGTCCGCCAACATCATGGTGGAGAAAATCCTCGCGAAGAAAGACGACATCCAAACCGACAGAGGTGAGCACCAACCTCCCTTGTTTACCCTCCCCCTCGCCCAAGGTCAAACTTGTTGTTGTCAACTGTCAATTTTGCAAAAGGGCCCCATCAATTCGCCACTGCTACGCTCCTGGCGGCCATCGGCCGCCATGCTGCAACTGCCGGCGAATTTGCTAGAACATTTGTTTTGATTTCAATCGTCCTTCAGTGTCCCCCCTTGTCATTCACCTTTGTTTTGGTTTTTAAATAAAAACAAACTGCGAGTTTTCTTGCAAGTTACAATTGAAGGGAACTTTTCACATTTTTGGGCGACACTGGACAAAATGGCAAAATTCATGATTTCGAGCTGTCGTTTGCAAACGACGTTTCTCGAAGTGCACCGTGGCAGTTGAGATTGATTGGCCAATGTCCAACCCAAATTGGTATAATATTTTCGTTAAACGTGACGATGACGAGGTGCAGTACGTTGGTGCCTACCAACTACGCGTCTCGCATTATTTAGGTTACTGGGCGAATATTGCAGAGGCGGGCCAATGGGCGTGCGCCCGCGCGCGCATCCCTCAAGGTCACAATAACAAAGGGGGTGACTCGAAAATGACGCTGAGTTGGTTTTCTTTTTTTTTTGTTTGTCTGTTTGAACCCCAGTCGGTGGCAACTGTGATTTTAAAATGGATGATTGGTTTTTGTTACAGGGGAAGGGGGATGCCGGGATGTGACATCAACAGGCGAGTCGATGTGCTCGGTGCAAGCACGTCAGGAGGAGGCTCGTCGCAAGCGCCGCAAGAAGAAACGTTCCGGCTCGTCCCTTGTCTCGTCCTGCTTTCAAGGTCATTGTTCAGTTATTATTATTTACATTGCACGACGCTCGACGTGGCTGGCTTTGTTGTTTGTTTACAAATGATCCGACGGGTGCCCTTGAGGGGATGTTGTTGTTTATAGGCAAGGTTCATCTTGTTTACAAACGTACTTCAACTCTGACCTTTGTGACTGAGCTTTGTTTACCTTGTTTATGAGATGTGTAAACAAAGTTGAGTTGACGGTTGCAGAAAATTTGAAATTGTGTAGTTTGTTGGGGTGGGTGAAATGATTGATTTTCTTTTGTTTTTGTTTTTGGAGTTTGAGAATGGAGTTGATTGAAAAAGATGAGAGATTTTTGAACGAATGTTTTTGTTTTGGTGGTTACAGAGCTTTACAAACTAACGGGCGAGATTTTGGGCGAAGGCGCTTACGCCTCGGTGCAGACGTGCGCGTCGATCCACACGGACCTTGAATTCGCGGTGAAGATCATCGACAAGATTCCAGGCCACTCGCGGGATCGAGTGTTCAAAGAGGTCGAGACGTTTCACCACTGTCAGGGCCATGCGAACATCATTCAGCTCATCGAGTGCTTCGAGGACGACGAGAAGTTCTATCTTGTCTTTGAGAAAGTCAATGGTGGACAACTGCTCAGCCGCATCCAGGAGAAGATACACTTCAGCGAGCGCGAAGCCAGCCAGATTGTTAAGGAAATTGCCAGTGCTTTGGACTATTTGCACAAGAAAGGTAAATTCATATAGTTGGGTGCAAAATATTCTGGGCGCCTATATAGTTGAAGCCAGATATTCTAGGTGTTTAAATAGTTGGGCGCCAGATATTCTAGGCGCCTATATAGTTGAGTCCAAATATGCTAGGCGCCTAAATAGTTGGACGCCAAACATTCTAGGCGCCTAAATAGTTAGACGCCAAATATTATAGGCGCCTATATAGTTGAGCACCAAATATTATAGGCGCCTAAATAGTTGGACGCCAAATATTCTATGCGCCCAAATAGTTGGGCGCCAAATATTCTAGGCGCCTAAATAGTTTAGCGCCAAATATTCTAGGCGCCTAAA